>JAQIXJ010003791.1:0-12004 GCA_034700185.1 Phthiracarus laevigatus | reverse complement strand
AAAGCACATAAAAATTTTTATCGAAACAATAATAATTAAAAATTTTGCTTATTTAAAAATAGAAATCAATAATATAATCCAACAATAGAGTATATGTCAAAGTGAGCGCATTACTAATGTTCATTCTTGTTTTTTATTATAGCCGGTTATCTAAAAGCGAAAATTCGAGACTCAGAAAAAAGAAAGCATTCTATAATTATCGGCTTTTAATGAAAAATATGGCCCAATAAATAAAAATTTACACATCAATATATTTTTATTATGTAAAGTTTTTTAAAACGTATCATGAAGTTTATTTCAATCAAGTTGATAAAATGTTTTGGAGTACATTAAAGATGTTAGTTTTATATGTATGCTGAAGTACAGGGTGTCACAGAGGGGGCTGGAAGGGGTTACCATCCCCCATTATTTCTCAAAAATTTGCCCCCTACCTAAAAAATGAGAAATGACATCGCTATGGGGCAAAATGTTTTAGCTCCCTTTTTTGAAAAAAGGGGAGCTTATGCTTTTGACACTGTCCTTCTGTCAGTTTGTCCGCACTAGCTCGACCACTGAAATTCGCTCTTATTTTATTTTCAATTTTATATTAAATTTTAGCTTAGCTTAACTATAAGAAAGTGATCTCTCTAGGATTGTGCCATTCTTGTTTTTTCATGTATTTTAGTCAGATAGCTGAAAAATTGTCGCTTAAATCCGATTAGTTTGACTCCCCCCCCCCCTAAAATTTTGAAAAGACGGAATGTAACCTCCACCAGACCGGCACACTCTGGGACACCCTGCTGAAGTATCTTTAGTCTAAATTTGAGTGGACAGACCTTCCAAGAGTTTAATATAAACCATTTTGAAATAAAAAAAACAAGAATGAACATCGTAATGCACTCACTCTCATCAGAATAATTATTTTTCAAAAGCAATAAACAATGCAAAAATTTTAAAAAATGTACAGATATGTAAAATCCATAGCTGTCATTTATAAAGTAAGCTAAGATTAGTATCTTTTCGCTATTAGCAGGTAAAAGTAAAAGTCAAAAGATTTTTGACATACTTTCGCATGAAGCCAAAGTAAAATACAAACTAGATTAAAAAATTTGTTGTAAATTAAAGAAACATACAAGCTAAATGTATAAAATTGTTAAAAGCAAAATGAAATCCAACCAAATTAAAATAAGCATACAAAGCAAAAGTAAAATAAAAGCCAAATCAAAATTTAAAAGATAAATGACGCTAATTTAAAAAATCTATAAGTTTTAAGTAAATAACATTAAAACTTAAGTTGTATTTAGCGTAATACATTTGATTTTCTGAGTCTTTATAATCATAGTTACCCAAGGGGGTGCTTGCCCAGGGTTGTCCCCCCTTAAAATTTTGCAAAAGTTGCCCACCCTCCATGAAAAATCGAGATTGTATAGAAAACGTACTATTTTATGATTGAAAAAATATTATTTGGTCAGAAGCCATAAAAATTGTCGTTTAAATCCGATGAGTTTTCGCCCCCCCTAAAGTTTGAGATTTTCAGGATCTAACCCAACTGGCATATCAGACTTTGGGTAACTAGGCTTTATAATTAAATGATAAGTAAAATTAAAAATAAAACAAAAGTCGAAAGTAAAATACATGTAAAATTAAAAATATATCAAAAAGAAAAAGTAAAATAAATTAGAAATATAAAAAAAATCAAAAACAAAGTAAAAGAAAAGCAAAATTAAAATTTGAAAGTTAATCAACACTAATAAAAACCCATAATAATACTTCTTTGTTATAAACTTTATAAAAGAATAAAATCATATATAAACGATATTTAAAAAGTATGTGAAAGAAAATAATTTTTATATTCATAATTTAGCTTTTTCGGCTGTAATTTTAGTGTGCTCATCTTTTCTATAAATAAACCATAAGAATTTCCAAAGTTTTAAATTTTTTCCGAGGTAAATTGACTGGTTGGTTTTGATTTACTAAATTTTTATCCGTAAGATAAAATGATAAATTTTTTTGTGAGACTTCTGTCTAAAAGAGAAAATCCGTTAGACACCGAAATTTTTTTACGAACGTTTAGTGAAGTTTATTTTAAAAAACTTGATAAAATGTTGATTCGCATTAGTTTTATTGAAATAGAACATCATGGTGCGCATAATTTCAAATGAATTCTTGAGCTTAATACTTAAATACCATTATTTATCTTTTCTATTTTAAGGCAATAAAAATTTAAATACAATTTATTCAAAAATCTTAAGCAAATATTTGAAATCGCGTTTAAATCAAGCAATTTTAGCAAAAATAAATATGAATGTTAAAAGTATAAAAGTGTGCTTCTATTAATAAGTTATTGATTTTTCGTATATATTTTAACTTATAAATTTCTCAAAGCATTTAGAATTATTGTAGATGTGTTATATAGTTTTTTAAATAGTTTTCAATATTTGATTAATATTACACCGAAAGAATGCCTTAAAGCACTTTTACGTTTATCGATGTTAAAAAGCGCAAATATTGAGTAGAATGTTTGGAATAATAATTTAAAAATTATATTCTCTGTAATTAATTTTATTGTTTCTTGGAATAAATCAAATTAAATATTCATCAAAAATTTAGAACTCGCATTCCGTTCATAACATTACCAAATTTTTACGCGCTAATGTGATAGCTATTGATTGAAATATGCTATATTATTACGCATTCAACGCATGAAAAATTTTAATCTTATTACGGAAATTTAAAGCAAGAAAAATGTCTTTAAGATCATTATATTCTGAATAATTTATTAAGAAATAATATAATTTAATTTAATTATTTTAAGTGTTGCTTTGACTCTTAATAGAGATTTTATGAGTAGATTGTTGGATGCTATAAAACATAATTTTGAAATAAATAATCTACAGGTTTACATTTAGGTTATTTTTTTAACATTTTTAAAAAACCTTTCGACTTTAGTGTTGCATAGTAGACTATGTAGTTGTAAAAAATTTAAGGCCCTAAACCGGTCCAAGCTCGACAGACTTGAGCCTGACAGAAAACGGGAGCTGGCGGGTGCCCGAAAATTCTGTGTCCGTTTCGAAAATTGAATAGAGATCAATGCATACTATATAATAATCAGGAATGGAATTATTATGGCATGTTAGAGTGTAAATTAAGGCTGGCCTTATGGCATTTCGAATAAATATTTTACAAATCAGTGAAATTTAGACAACAAAATACTAATTGGTTTGAAAAGCTAGTAAAATCAAAATTACCCCATATTTATCTAACATTTCAAAATTCGTGACAGTGAATACTTTATAGTGTATAGAATACTCAAAGTACACTCAAACCAGTGTGTCGCAGAGGGGGCTGGTCCAGGGTAACCCCCGCCCCAAAAAGGTTCTCAAAAAGTAGACCTGTACCTAAAAAATGAAAATTTAAAATTCTATGCATTTTGATTTTTTTTGACGATGGCAGAAAAATTGTCATTTAAATCCGAGCAATTTTAGATCTGAAATTAATCCCACCCCATCTTGACACAACACTTTTAATCAAACCGAATTTTCATTATAAATACATAAATTTGAGAGATATCTAGATTTAACAATTCAAAACAATGATATTTACATATTTTATAAGAAAACTCAATGATAAAATTTTTTTAATAATTTTAATTTTTCATTTAATTGCCTTTTCGTATGAATACTGAAATTATGGCAATTAATGGCATCAGAATGTGATTATGGCAAATCATGGCATTTTATGGCATGGCATAAAAATTCCATCACTGATAATACATTAAGCTAATTATTTGTTGAAATTTATAAGCGATAATAATATGATTTTTATTTGATTTCTTCTGTTTTAGCATAATGTTTAACTTATAACAAAAAATTTAATATAAAATAATGGGAGCAAGCGAAATATAAAAGCTAGGATACATATACTAACCAAATAATAAACAGCAAAGTCAGATATTATGACCATATCGATCTTGTTTTGTTTTAAAAACAATTATTATTTAGTGACTCAAAATCTCAAATCTTTTCATTGAATATTTTCTGGAATTTGTTCGTATTTTGAACAGCTTAAATAGATCTCAATCATATAGCAACAAGTATCATTGCTATAAAATTATACATTGATAGACTTGCTACTATTTTATAATTGGTTCAAATTTGTCAAAAGTTATATTTTTTAAAATTTCAGAAAAATTGCAAAGTTAAAACATGCGATTATACATCTTTTTAAGAATAAATTTAATAGTTTTGTTTTTTCCTTTTGGATTTAACGCAAGTTTAAATCTTTAAGTTCTTAATAAGTTTACATTGAACTTAACTTATGTTTGATAAAACTTTGAAAGCAAATGCGAAATCAAATTTAAATCTTTACTTGCCATAGTGATATTATAAAAGATAGCATTAGTGAAATTATGTCAAATGCAAATAAATATTGAAAGCGATTTAAAAACATATTTTTAAACTTGATTTAAGCAATCAAGGAACTTCTATTTTTAAAGTATTTATAAATAAGAATTATTATTATATTATAGATCAATTACAATCATAATTCTATTAACTTCTAGAGGAACAGCTAGTCTTAACCAATAAATTAATTTTACTATATATAATGATTTTAACGAATTGCAAAAATAAATGTTTAAACTTATGTTTTAAATAAAATATCACAACTTTTTTCATATTTTTCTTAATATAAATGAGATAAACTTTTAATTTTCTAAAGAAAAATTTAAAAACAAGTTGTAAATTATTTATTAATGTTAAACATTAATTACAATGACTAATCTCTATTATTTGTTTTATATAAAAATTTATTTTTTTTAATAAATTCGTTAATTAAAGATTTTCAACGCCATAGTTCTTATAGGATTTATTTTATTTCTATTATAATGCGAACATATTTGACTTTCTATATAAATCTGATTGCATTGAGAATAATTATGACCAAGTTCAATATTTTATTAAAATATTCTAAGAACATTGGATACTTAAATGTATAATTAATAATTGCGAGAAAACAAATTAATTGTGAAATTTGAAGTATTAGTGGAATTTTACAAAAACATACTATTCCCAACAAATATTTATAAAAATGTTAATTAGAAAATTTTCCAGAATTTATTGATTATTAATAAATGATAAATCATTTAATTATTCATTTTCCCGTTGAAACTAATATGATAAATAAAAAAGCATTCTGAAATGTTTTATTACACTTTTGATCCTTTTTTGTTCTTGTATATATTGTGAAGTGGTGTTTTGAGTCACTTTGATTAAAAATAAATTATTTTTTGCTCATAACTTTTGTTATGTACTATTAATTAAATTATGATAACTTTTGTATCATTTTGTGCAATTAACTAATTAGCGATGAAAACTATTGTATTAGTGAGGTGAAGCGACAACTTAGCGCTAAATATATTCCTTCCTTAAACAATTAGCAAATTTAAATTAAAAAGATTGATATTACAACTCGTATCGATATGATCTACTGATAACAACACCTGGCAATTATGTTACCTATGAAACGATTATGAATTTTAATGGCCAAATAAAATTAAATAAATTGGAATTCATATTATTAGATTTGGTTCAATTTAGTAAGCGTTTAAATGTGATGAGCACTACAAATAAGGCCATAGGTTATGTTTTTTGTTTCCCATTATTTTTGTATTGAAATAAGATTTAGGGCTGAAAGAAGTAATCAAAATTATGCACTAAAAAAGAATGGACATTAGTAATGCCCTCACTTTGACTTTCAGTCTATTGTTGGCTTACATTATTGGTTTCTATTTTAAACATACAAAATTTTATTATTTTTATTTCGATAAATATTTTTATGTCCTTCAAAACAATGTAATAAACAGTACTTCAGTGAGTGTTAATGATATTTTTATTCATTCTTAGTTAAGCTGTCGATGAGGCAAAATCAAATTTGTGCTCTTAAATAAAATTAATCGGATATCATAACGTGTTTAAGTATAATTAGTAAGACTTGAGACACCAAATTTCACTCAAATTTGCCCCGATGTAACCCACTTTATACCCGATTATGTGTCAGATTTTACCAACTTCACCATATATTTTTTGTCATTTATAACCCAATTTAAGCCCAGATATGCCCATAATAAAGCCAATTTTGCCCCATTTTTTAACAGATTTTAAGCATTTTTTACCCCTATTTAAGCTAGTTTTGACACATTTTACCTCAGTTTTGGCCCAATTTTGACCCAATTTTATTCATTTTTGCCTGAATTTTGTGATCTAAAAAAAGTTTACAGACAAACAGAGTTACAGACATGTCAAATCCAATAGCTGTCTTTGATAAAGTGAGCTAAAAAATATGAAAATGTAAGTTTTACTATTTTATAAATTTACTTATATCGTTTATAATTATTATTATTAGCAATTGGGATATTCTTTGTTGATAATTTTTGAATAAAATAAATTTATTAAATTCTATTATAATTATATTAAGAGATTTTTAACTCAAATTATATTAATCAAGTAAATAAGATCCAAGTAGAAAATGAATAACTAAGGATTAAATGAAATCATTTCTTTAAATACTGTAATTTTACTTTTTAGTTAAATAAATATATATGTACTAATTCACCACTGGTTATACTTGGATAATTTTCGTCAAAATTTTTAATTTTGTTGACTTGACCCTACAATTCAAATATTTCACTTTTAGTTCTAATATTGAATCATATGCTTATAATAAAACTATATAATATGGCCGAAACATTATTTTGTTTAAAATAAAAGAATATAATTATCTTTTGTATAGACTATCACACTTAATAAAAGTGTCTGTTATAGCTCTTGAAAGTTTTAAATCGGATTTAAGAGTACTCTTGGATTAACGGCAGGATAAAAATCTGTTAATATGTTTCAATAGAGTTCAATTCAATTTTTTCATGATTTTTACCAAAGCTTTTTCAGTAACTATAAAGATACTCATGTTCTATATTTTGGGTCAATATCCTATTAAAACTGAATATGAAAATATAAAATTACAACTTGCTAGAAAATAAATAAACGTTCTATTTGGTATATAAGTTGATTATTTGTGATTTGGATATTAAACAGTGTGTCCCAGATAGGAGTGGAGGGAGTTACACACTCTGGGACAACCTTAAGTTCCTACAACTAAAGCTTCCAATTATGACAGACAATTGCAATTCTTTATGTTATATAGACAGCAATATCCAGGGTGTCATAGAATGTGTCGGTCTGGGGATTGGTTACATTCCAACTTTTCAAAATTTTAGGGGAAATGTGAAACTACTCGGATTTAAGCGAAAATTTTTCTGCAATTGGACAACAATCATTATAATAAAATTTTCATTCATAGAGTTTACATTTTTCATTCATAGAGTTTACAGTTTTCATTTTTAGGTATTGTGGTCCGTTTTTTTAGATTCTTGGGTGGTATACCCCTTTTTAGATTAACTGTGAATCTATCAAATATTTACTGCCCGAGTTCGGTATGATACAAGTATTTAAGAACTGATAAACGCATTACAATTTAAACATTTTAATACCGACCAGATTAAAATAATAATGGTCATGTTTAAAATTTGTTTTATTTATTTATATCATTATATTAAATAGATGTTGCACAGAATGGCATTAAATCTTTTTGTTATTATGCTAGGTGATTTATGGTATTTAAAACAGGAAGCCAATGATAAGGCGCCAATTTTAACACTAGTTTTTTAGCTCACTTTTTTGAAAAAAGCGAGCTTATGCTTTTGACACTGTCCTTCCGTCCGTCAGTCCGTCTGTCTGTCCGTCTGTGTGTCCGTCTGTGTGTCCGCACTAGCTCGACCATTGAAATTTGGACGTATTTTATTTTAAGATTTTAAATTAACTTATAGGTTAGTTTAACTATTAGTGAGCTCTCTATGAACGTGCAGTTCTTGTTTATGATTGTAAATTATAAAACTAATTCTGATAAATTAAATTATAAATTAGTAATAGAAAGGTTTTTAATTGATTATTAAACCGCAACTATTAAAACTTTACAAAATTATTCGGTAAGTATCGTTTTATTATATAATTGTAAAAATTAGTCAATTAAGAATTTAATAATGATTTATTTGGTCAATAAATTGGTCAATCGTTAAATTATGTGTTTTTTTTAATTCGGTATATTTATTTGTCGGTGTCTTTTCTTTATAGCTTGTAATTGACAATTAAATTCAGAAATCTAAGTAAGCGATATCGCCTATAAGCATGATTAATTGAAAAATAACAAAAATTCCATGTAAAGTGTGATTAATTAAACATGTTTTATTTATGAAACACAACACTATTTACCAAAATGTTAACGATTTTATATCGTCTGCCAACTATTTTCACATAGGTAACATAAATATTGCGATTTTTTTAATTGAGAATTTGAGTCTACATTTTTCTAAAGAATTTTTACATTTACCTTCGTATAACTTTCCACGCTATTTTTATTTCAAATAATATTTAGCTTCTTTTTGAATAGGTTTAGTCAAGCTTTTGGAGTTGTGCCAGTTTCTCTGCTCATATGTCTATCTGTCTGTCCATATGTACCTTCTACCTTCGATGTTATAGTAATACACGCGTTCCGCGGATTTCACAAAATTATAAAGGGATTAGGCATCTTGAAATCAAAGGATTAGGAGGTAACAAATTGATTGCCCAAGTATGTATTAGCCAAAGTGTGCCAGTATTAATGGCAACAACATTAGCATCTATGTTGTTACAGCTTTTTACTTATAAATTTTGTTAGCAAAATTTAATATTTTATCAACCATTAAATAAATTTAAAAAGTTTAGAACGTTCGCCATTAAACCAATTCGTAAAATACTGGTTTTATTTCAAATAATATACTGTAAGTTCTATCATATCACTTTAATCTTTAATGAGAAGAGAAGAAATTCAATTTATAGCTGCATTTTCTTTTATATAAAATAGTGTTTTGAAATTATCTAAATGATAACCAACGAATTCAAACAGAAAACGTTTCCTTCTCCTATTAGGTGAAAATAAAATTGAAAGTATTTTTTTAAAAATAAATATTAAAAATTAAAATCGATTGCTTCTGGTGTGTATGTTGTTTGGCTTAAAACTGACCTTGAAATTAGATTTGAACACATTCATGATAGATTTAAAATTTTAATTTATCTTTAAAATATTGGATTTAAGAATTATATGCATAAAAAGACAGAAAAAAGACATGTTTAAATTAATAAGCTAAAGTTTTTCTAAAAAACTAAGCCATAAATTACATGTATTATTTACCTGTGATATTTAAATATAAATTTATATTAAACAACTGTGAAATTTTTAGACAACTATCTTGTTACACTAATTGAAAGGGATTTCTAATGACAGAAAATATAAAACCTGTAAATTTTCTTTAAGTTTATAAATTCAACTTAAGTAAATTGTGTATAAAGAAATGGTTTGGACTACATTTTAAACGGTAACATTATCAGTACTACTATTTTTACTTCTATAATCTATTTTTTATAAGTTTTTTAAAAGAAATTATAAATATTAGTGTAAAATAATGGAATTGACCTTCATATGGATGTTATATTGGATAAGTGCCAAATATGTGAATTAACATATCTAAAAATCATTTAAAAGTTTTGTAAATTTTGTAAAAGTATTTAAAGTAGATATCAAATTGTTTAATAGGATTTAATAACAAAATTTTAAAATAGTATTATAAAAGATAACACAATTTTGTTGTGGAAACTAAATTACTATTAGTAATTAGTATTCAATAGATTTTAAATAAACAACATATTAGATTAAAAATTGTTTTATAACACCATTTAGCGACAGATGCCACTCAAATTATTATCTAAATTTCGACCATTTATGCCCGTTTCGATTCTCATCGATTTTCGTCTCAAATTTTTTTACGCGACTAAGTGCGAACTCTTTTATAATTAATATTGTATTGAATAAGCATTATAAATTGGTTACGCCAATGCATAAAACTTTGCATTATTTTTTTTCATTTAGCGCTACCAAGCCTAAAAACTTTTATATCGGTGTTCTTTGATGTATACTGTGCGAATATAGCGAAGAGGGCTGTAAAAGGGATAGTTAACATTCTATTAGTTGTAACAATTATTTGGCGCTTTTCTCTAATAAAATTAAACGGATTTAACTACACGTGCAAGTTAGTAAATTTATAACTCAATAGTGGCTTTTTAAGTTTCTCAAATTTAATGCATTTAATAGTCAAGTTTTTTAGAATGTTTTATTGTAGTTAAACCAGGTTAATGGTGTATTTAGACATGACAACGATTCCGTAAGTTTATTTATTTTATGAGACTTCTGTCACAACAAAAGGAAACTTACGTTTAAGGACAGATTTTAAACGACATTAATAGTACCGGTAGTATTACTTTTACAGGTTAAGTTTGTTAGCCCTTATTATAAATATAGATAAATAGCTATTTAGTCGACTGTATGTATTGCTAATATTTAAAAACCGCAACTGAAGAGTACTCAATAATAATTTTCTATTTATATAAATGGACATCGTAAGAAAAGAGATCTTCTTGTGCCGCCAAAAGACTCCAATTTAATGTCGGCACAGTATCATCTACTATTTAAGACAGCATCCCAGTCTATAAAATTCTTTCATGATTAAACTCTAAACAAGAATAAACATTAGTAATGCGCTCACTTAGACTTTTATATTTTTTAAGTGAATAGATATGTGCATTAGTCAAGTATTTTATAAATATCTGCATCCCTTTTACGCCAAAAAAACTTATGGACTTTAAAACAATTTTGTAAATAGTACTACAGTGAGAGTTAAGTAAATTATTATTGATTCTTAGTTTAGCTGTCGAAAAGGTAACATCAAATATTTTGCTAATAGAAACATGTAAAAGCGTGCTTTATATTACATATACTCATATTTGTCCTGATATTAACCATTAGTGATCCGATTTCGTGTAAGATGAGACAATTTTTCCTAATTTTTAGTCATTTTTGCCCAATTTGAGCCCAGTATTGCAATTATTAATGCCAGTTTTCACAAAATTTTGACTCAGATATAACCCAGTTTTGTTAATTTTTGCATGATTTTTGTGATCTGAAAAGTCTACAGACAGACACACCGACATGCCAAAATTAAATGTTCTGTATATTGTAACGCATGTGCTGTTTGTTTTTTGTGTGTATTGTATAAAATTAGCTATTTCTATAATTTTATTAATAATTGTCTTATTAATCTCTCTCGCTTTCCTTTTGACTTTCCATCGTTTTTCTCCTAACATATTCAACATTATTAAGAATGAATATTAGAAATGCGCTCATTTTTTTAAAAATCTTTTGTTGGCTTACAATATTGATTTATATTTTTAAATGAACAAAACTTTTAATTATAATAGTTTCGCTAAAAATTTCAGGTACTTTAAGACATTGTTATAAATATTTCCTCAATGATTGTTAAGAATAATTTTAATCATTCTTTGTTTAGCTGTCGACGAGAAAACATAAAAATTGCTCCTATATGTCTAGGTGCGTGTTTTAAGTGTTTTAGTATAAATAGTAAGACGCATAACACCAAAATTTACTTATATTTGCCCCGTTATTAACCATTTGTCACTCGATTTTATGTCAGTATTTCTTAATTTTTCCCATGTTTGAGTCATTTTTTGACGTAATTTAAGCCATGTTTTGACACTATTATAGCCAATTTTGACCACATTTACACACAAACTCACGATATAGACTCGCTTTCAATGTATAGAATAAGGTCGGCAACATTAGCTGTATAAAAGGCGTTATAAAATAAATTTATTGTTGTAAAAAAACATTAAATCTTATCCTTTATTATATAAAAGAATGATCTCTCTCTCTCTCTCTCTGTCACGTTCGCCTACAATATTAATACAGCTATTTTCACGAAAGGTTAACTAACAATATATAAAAATTTTAACCGTTATATAACATTGTTGAATTACACGAGAAAGAGTGATAATCAACAATTAAAAAATATATGACGAGTTTA
>JAQIXJ010003790.1:0-12013 GCA_034700185.1 Phthiracarus laevigatus | reverse complement strand
GCTATGAAGAGGTCACGAATGACAACGAACTTCCAGATTATGATAAAGCTATTCAATTAATGTTTAGCTATAATTAAAATAATATAATTAGCTCACTTTGTAAAAGTCAGCTATTGGATTTGACATGTCTGTATGTGTGTCAGTAACTCTGTCGACTTTTAATAGATCACAAAAATCAGTCAAAAATAAACAAATTTGGGTCAAAATTGAGTCAAAATTGGTTCAAAACAGGCTTTATTATGGGCTAAATAGGGCTAAAATTGAGGGTAAAATTGACTAAAACTGACTAAATTGGAAAAACGGACACTAAATCGGATCACAAATGGTTAATATCAGGCAATATATGATTAAATTTTGCTATCACGCGTTTTATTAAACAAAAACACGTTATAACACTCGCCTACATGTGTCTATAAGGACAAATTTTGTTACCTCGTAGACAGCTAAACTAAGAATGAATAGAAATTACCTTTAACACTCATGAAGTACTATTTCTATCAATGTTTAAATGTACATAAAATTTTAAACAAAAGTTTTATTTGTTTAAAAATAAAATTACAAAATTATAAACAATAATATAATAATTTTTTTGCGTAAAAGAAAAAAAGATATTTATTATTTACTTGACTAACGCACATCTCAATTCTCTTAATAAATATAAAAGTCAAAGTGAGCGCATTACTAATGTTCATTCTTGTTTATTTATTAATTTGATATATTATTTAAATATTAAATGTCCTTAAACTCATGTAAAATGGCATAATAAAATTTTCTGTTTTGCCCATCAATTTATCGATTTTGAAATTGTGTCACAAACATGTTTTATATAGTTTTGACACGTCGTAAATACATCATAATACGGTATATTATATAATGTTTAAATTTTAAATAATTGAAAAAAGTTAATCTTATAATTTTAGCGTAACTAACGTGTTTTTTATAGTATTGATACTTGCTTTATATACCATAGTTTAAAGCATATAATTGAATAAAAATAATAAGATGATCTAAAATTTTGATTCATTTCTATTTTATTTTAATAAAAAGAATTAGGTGATAAAGGTATTAATTCATTAAATAGAAAAGGTTTATATTATGTGTAAATTGATTTAAGTATTTAATTCAAATGATATGATTAGAATCGGATTAAATCTGTCCAAAACTCTTGAGAAGCATTCATACGACTAAATCCGTGATTTTGTTCTACAACATATTTCATTATGTTATAATCATTTTCAAAAGTTTTTGAATTGTTTAAACCGGGAAAATATTGAAGTCAAGGGCGTTTAAAATTATTTTAATAGATTTAGTTAACATTTAAAGTTACACACAACACATTAGATTTGTATGCTACATTTCGACAAAAAATGAATTACATAGGAATAGCAACACATATATAAATCATATATTCTTATAACAACATAAAAGGTTTATCAAAACATATACTTATTTATAATTTAATTTCCATAATATTGTAAGGTTTGGAGATTTTCGTTAGACCAGAATTGGTTCCAAATTTAGTTATTCGGGCGCCAGATGACCAGTTCAGGTTATCAATTTAGACAATCCCAACGATAATAGAATTATTAATTGAAACTCAACAATTTATTTATTTAATACTTTTAAAGAATGGTGACGATTACAAAAGAGTTCCAGACATAAGGAGGAAAGCTAGCCATAAGCTTTCTCTGAAGAAAATTACACTGTGCTCGGACTAATAAAGGGGTGGGAATAGCCTAAAAATTAGATTTTCTGAGTTGTAAATTTTAAATTGGTGTGCACACGGCACTTAGATTTTGAGAAAGTAAAGAATATTCTAGTTTGGTTTCCTACATCAGGTCTCCTAGAATGCGCTTTAGATTTGGAAAACCCTTACCTGACCCCCAATGTGCAAGAATTTGGCGTCAGCAGTCTGAGGGTCTTTGAACCCCTCACAACGATCAATACATAAATGGTCAGTTTTGATTTTGATTCCTAAAATAGTTGTCTACAATATTTTAAATAAAATAACACAATATAGTAGTAATAATCTAATTAAATAGATTTACTTTTAAATTATTAAGTAGCTTTAGTTTAATTCATGTTAATTTATTGCATTTTATTGGTTATATATTTGGGAATCTATAGATATGCAAATTCGCTAAACCTATAAATTACAAATATATAAATAATTAAAATTAATAGAGATTAAGCAAGTAAAACTGAAATATTTTTTTAATTACTTTAATTAGAATAGGGTTAAGAGTATTAAATTATTGCATTTTGAATTATTAGAACTTCTGAGCGACTAATTAGAATTAAATACAAGTTGATTAATAGTGAGAATAAACAATAATAAATGAGAATAAAAATATTTAAATCTTTACGACATACTCTACTTTAATATTTATTTTAAACTCATTGTTTTTTTATTAATTTTTAAAACTAGAAGTGCACATTTAATTTATGTTTAAGCACTTTTTAAAAACACTTGTTAAAACTTCGTTTAATAATGATTTGGAAAATGCTGAATTGGTTTCCGAATATGAAAAACTACAAAGAGATTAAGATGCGATGGAAGAGATTATAGATAAAAATCATATGTATGGATCAAACTCAATGTTTGATTATTTCAAAGGTAACACTAATTGTGATAAAATAATTTTAACTCGGTTTTTGTCATTTTCGTATTTGTCTGTGTTTATTAAATATTTATTTATTGGGATTAAAAGTATACAAATTATTTTACAATTCTCTACAATTATCTTACAATCGCTATTATTTGGAAATATGACACTTTATCTTAATTCTTTTCTAACTAGTAACATTGATGGGTAGGATATAATTATCTATAAGCTTCTTTTTAGCAGTATATAGAACATATATGTGTTTGGTTTCTGTCTTTTTGTAGCTATTGATATTTCTTAAGTAATCTAAGTAATAAGACTTGCGTAACAAAGCTTTTTTTAATTATTTTTATTTGGCACTATCAAATACTATCAATGTTACAGAATGACAGAAGAAACCCATCTTTGATATAGAATATGGCGTAAATCTCTGTTTTATTGATGATGTAATGTTTTATCAAAATTTTGAACTGAAATTAGATTTATGTTGCTTTTATAGTTATTAAATTAATGCAAAGATTATTATATTCAGACATGTCTGATTTAATGAAATAATTAAATATAAAAAATTAATTCAACAGTCTGATTGAGTTTTTATAATAATAGGAACGAAGACAGCAAATACGACAACAAATGAATAGGCAGTGAAAAGTTTTATTTTTTAAATTTATTTTATAAAATGAATTAAAAATAAACACAAATCATAGCTCACTACAAAGTTAAGAAAAACAAATTGTAGATCAAAAAGAATTATAACCCAAAAAACTACCGTAAAACATCAATCGTCGGAACAGGCAAATGTAAAAAATTTAAATTACATTTAATCAATTTAGTGGATGCTAATTTCTCGATTAAATCATTTTTTCTTATTTTTGGTAAACTAAAGGTCCATTGTCTACTAATTTATTCCTGGACTTTTATTACATTAATGCTCGATAAGAGTTTGTATCTTTTGTGACAAATTAGGTGTAGGATTGTGTCATAAAGGGAAACTGGTTATTTTGTTTGCAAGGATGATAATGAAGTGGTTAGAGATAATATTGGTGTCTAATTTAATACAAAAATAAATAAACATAATAAAATGTTTTATGTATGTTATAATTATAGCATTTATAGCATATAAAAATAGGACTATAATTAGCATTTATAAATAGCCAAAATAGGACTAAAAAATAGCATTTATATTTTTTTAAATTACTTAAAGGCAAAGTGTTCTTGTCATTTTCTTAATATTAACATTTTTAAAAATTTTCTTCGTTTATTTTATTAAGAAATTTTAATGATTTGTGAAAATTAAGTAGTTAGGAATTTTTGGTGGCATTGAAAAAATTTTTTGGAGGAAGGGTTTCAAAAACTAATCAGATTTAAACGACAATATTTTGGTTTCGGGAAAAATAACATTTATTGCTTTTATAACATTTATTAATAAATATAGCAGTTTATAGCATTTATAAATGGTGCTAAAAGACTCCAAACTATGTTAATAGATCACATATAACAATAATAAGCTTTTATTTTATGAAATAAAAGTGTAGCAAATGCTATCTTTTTGACTCTCTAGTTAGTAATTTTTAGTATTTTCAAGTTGAAATTGGGTTCGAAATGCTTATTTTAGTAAAATTCTTGCATACTTTGTATTGTGTTAATTGTAGTTATGTAATAGTAAAATAAGGATTTTTCTAAATTTTTCATCTCTTTTTATTAGTAAAAATAGGAAATTAATTATTAAACAGAGAATTCAGTTGAAACCTAAATTATTGGTTAATTATGAAACAAATAAATATTAATTCGTTTTGCATTTAGATATGAATAGAATTTGCGTTCATTTGTATCAAATTAATTAACATATTATCCAGTTTTTACGATTCTAAATAGATATTGTTTTTAAATCACTTTGAAAAAGTCTGCTATTGAATTTGATATGTCCTTTTTAACAATTCAAAAACTTTTATAAATAGTTTATAATTTAATGATATATGCTATCGAGCAAACTCACGAAATTAATTGAATGAATGCTTACCATAGGTTTGGTATCGAAGACTTGTATTCAATCCGATTCTATTCCTCATCCTATCGAATTAATTACTTATATCAATTTGCACTGAATATAAACTGTTACCAATTAATGAATTAATATCTTAATGGCATAATTCTTTTATATCTGACTGTTTAGGTAGATATATGGATTTGCCTATTCTGTCCGTCCATTCGTGCAAACTCTTATGTTATTAAAGGGATTTTCAGGTTTAAATGGCCAAAATATAGGGTCAGAATGGGCAAAAACGGGTCAAAATTAGGGGTGGGAGCTTCCATTTTTCAAAATAAAATAGTCAAAATTAACCGGTTTCCGGCAAAATTAGTAAAAGTTTGGGCCGGGAGATTCCGTATTTAGATTAATTATTGGATTTTATGTTTAGAAACAGTTAGTATGAGACATTTAATCATCAAACATGGTAAAAATTATAAAAATTAGGCTAAAAGGTTATTTTCTAAGCGGGATATTCCGGTTTTATAATAACCTTATTGGCACTGAAGGCAAAAATCGAGGAAAATAGCAAAAATCAGAACAGAAGATTTCGTTTTTATAGAAATACTAGTAATTAGAATAATAATGATCAAAATAACCAAAATTATTTGCGGACGCATCTAATATTAAAAGCAAAGAACTAAACTTTTATAAAAATAAAATAAGCTTATGGGAGCGAGACAACGGAGAAAGCGAGCGACAATAGAATCACTGAAACAAACTTTACAAAGTCAGATATTATGATCCGATTGATCTTGTTTTAAAATCAAATAGCATTGAGTTTAATTTTAGATTATCTAATATTTTTTATTCAATTGCATGCTTTGAAAGCTTGATTACAACTGAAACTTTTTTATGTTTGGGGCTTTTAAAATATTAGTTTCTAATGTTAAACTTTTAGTAATTATTGAAATTTAAACTTTATATAAGTAATATAGCGTTTTATGATATATAAACCACATATCAATACTATGATAAACATATTTGTGACACAAATGTAAAATTGATAAATTTCTGGACAAAACACAAATTTTGTCATTATGCAATTTTACCTGAGTTTATATTTAAATAATATATCAAATAAATGGAAAAACAAGGTTATATTAATGATTGCTAAACATAAGTTGAATAGCTTTATCATAATCTGGAAGTTGGTTGTCATTCATGACCTCTTCATAGCTCGGTAATGCACTTAAATCAAAATTTCTTCTTTGTTGTTCAATTCTATTTTGTTCCAGTTGTGATGAGTTACCTATATTTTCATTTTCATTGATATCGACAACATTTATGTTTACATACTGCGGATATGTATTTAAAACAATGTCATTTATATATCGATTTTCATTGGGATCAGTAGAATCTAAATGTTGAGTCGTATCTATAATTCTTGTAACATCAGAATTAGTATTATAAGAGCTGTTGTTATGACTTTGCCTTAATAAATAATTATTGCCAGAGTTTTCTACAGAATGATTGCACAAATTATCTAAACATTAAAAATAAAATTATATTGTGTTCATATTTAAAATGTGTAAGTCATACTCTATAAAAAAATTATTTATTAGATATAACACTATAAACTATAACTGTATAGCATTAAATGCTTCTCCACCCCCATGGAAATCCGAAGTCATAAAATATCAAATATATCATGAAAATGGCACTTTCATGATAATGGTAATTTGACAAAAAATCCAAAATTTGTCGCTTAAATCCGATGAGTTTGACCCCCCTTGAATTTTGAAAAAATCCAAAATGAGACCCCTTCAGGACATTCAAAGTCTTGGAAACCCTGGTTTACAATATGCGCCATTTAGTATTATCTGTTAAACTAAAAACATGACTTCATATGACTAGGATATTCTATTTATTATAACCTTATTTTTGGCAATATATTGAATATGGTATTAGTCTCTGTTTTATTTGTAGTGTAAAGTTTTATCAAAATTTTAAACTGAATTAGATTTGTGTTGAATTTATAGTTATTAAATTAATGCAAAGATCAATAATTTCAGACATGTATGATTTATTGAAATAATGAATTATAATTAATTAATTCAGTAGTCACTAGTCTGTGATTTGTATTATTTTTTTTAACTTTTTTATAAGCCGAACTAAAATCAAATAATTTGTTTTGTAATGTTTATACCCAAAATGAAAAGATTTTTATGAGCTGTTGAATATTTTATTGATATATTTTTTAAATATTTATTTTTCGCAAAATTTACAATAAACTGTTATTGTATTTTTCACTCAAAATTACAAAAAAAAACAGTTTGATTCCCTCTTCCACATTCCCTTGTCATACTCTATGAAAGAATTATCGATTAGTTAAATGTAATGCATAATGCTATATATTGCAGCTGTTGATGATAAAAAATCAAAATCCTTAAAATTTCGTATAATTTTTAAACAATTCTAAATAATAACTTACCGCTACTATTTGGCAAACGAGTCCTATTATTAGGCACATGTTTTAGCATTAGAATACAACGCTTAATTAAAACTATAAGGCATACAAACAGTAGTAAGGATATCATTCCAGTTTTGTCCAATACTATCACGTTTAGTAAAAACAATAGTAACAACAATGTAAACGTGAAAAAGACTGAAACTATTGGATGAGTTTGAACAGAATTATAATCATTACTTTCATTCATGTTGGTTTTAAGATTAATAATATATTAGTTAAAATTGTTTAATACGACAATATCAGTTATACTAAAAACATTACTGCATTCCACTAAATGAGGATATTCTACTATTATGTACTTTAAGCAGCACAACATAGCTCTGGTGTCAGCATTTCTGACGGTTATATTGATTGTGCAAAGTTTTATCAAAATATTGAACTGTTCCATAATTTCATTAATTTAAAAACATTTTCAAAATGTCATAATTAATGCAATAATTATAAATAAAAAGCTATTTTAAGCACAAATTTATGGTTACGAACCAACATTGATTTATAACAATAGAATCTTAAAATTAAAACTTATTTTACAGATTTAAAAAATTATAGCACTATTTAAAACTCTTTAAACATTTACTTAATTATTATCACTTTAACTTCGTTAATGAATAATGTTTTTTTGAGAAAAATTATGTCCCGCGACGTGAATAAAACTGAAAATAATTTTGTAGAATTTAAAATTAGTTCAAACAAGTTTTGGCTACTAATTCAAAATAGCCTTAATTCCGTAAGTCGCCGATACAAAGAACAGATTCACCATTAAATGTTTTCATCGATTAATATGTTATCAGTTCAGTTTTGCATTGACTAACAGGCGACGAAAAGATCGATTGCAAAGTCATACAACCAATTTTTAAACAAGCTTACCCAGTTATTGCGCAAAACAAAACTAACTGTTTAAATCATCGCTGTTCAATGAAATGTATCCATAAATTAATCGAAAGTATCTGTTATTGAAGATATGTCGTTTAAACAATAAGTAAAAAGAGTGTTAAAGATTGTTAGAACTTTATGAAACTGAAAGCAAACGCTAAACAACTGACGGCAATCAGTGAACGACAATCAGTTTTCAGACTAGTTGACGTTATTCTGTAATTCAATTTTTTTAAATGAAATTAAATTTGTTTAAAGCAATTTTTCTTGAACACACCTAATAAATCCTCATATTTTTCTAGCGTCAAACTTAAATAAGTTTTTATTTTATCCATATTTATATCACGACTTTAATATTTTGCATGAAAAATAGTATTTATCTTTGTTAAGTATAGTACTATACTTATCGAATTTATTTGTAAAATATTTCAGCTGTAGTTGCCTAATCTCCATTAATTTTAATGATTTACATATATGTAATTTATATGATTTTCGAAATCTCTTTTCTACAAAGATATAATTGAACATTAATTGAACTAAAGCTACATATTAATTTAAAAGTAAAAGTATTTAATTAGATTATAATTATTATATTGCGCTTATTCTTATTTTGAAGATTTACCTGTTAAACAATTCAATATCTTATGAAATTGATTATAATACAATGAAATATGCTGTCGAACAAACTCAAGAGTTCATCGAATGAATGATTCCCAGGAGTTTTGGACCAAAGACTTCTATTCAATCCGATTATACTCCTATTTCTATCGTATTAAATACTTATATTAATTAATACTGAGTATAAACTGTTTCCAATTAATGAATTTTACACCTTTATCACACAATTGTTTTTTTTAAAAATCAAATAACATTGAATCAAATTTAAGTTTATCTTATAATTTTTATTCAATTGTATGCTTCAAGAGTTTGATAACAGCTGAAGCTTTTTTTATGTTTGGGTTTTCGAAACATTAGTTTCTAATATTAAATTTTTATGAATTATTGAAATTATAAAATTTTTAATATTTACTCTATTCAATTATTATTAATTTAACTTTATATAAATAATATAGCGTTTTATTATATATTAACCACGGTATAATACAATAAACAGCATATTTGTGACAGAAATACAAAATTGATAAATTTCTGGACAAAACAGAAATTTTTATTATGCCATTTTACCTGAGTTTGAGGACATATTATAATGAATGTACTGGAAAGTAATGAAAAAACTAGAACGAACATTATAAAGTGCTCACTTTGTATTAAATATTTTTTAAGTAAATAAGTGGATGTGCATTGGTTTAGAGATAAAAGGTCTATAGACAGACACACATACTGGCATGTCAAATCCAATGGCTTACTTTTTCAAAGTGAGCTAAAAATAAGTTATTTTATTTATAGCTAAACATTAATTGAACTGCTTTATCATAATCTGGAAGTTCGTTGTCATTCGTGACCTCTTCATAGCTCGGTAATGCACATGGTTCACGATTTCTTCTTTGTTGTTCAATTCTATTTTGTTCCAGTTGTGATGAGTTACCTATATTTTCATTATCATTGATATCGGCAACATCTAAGTTTACATACTGCGGATATGTATTTAAAACAATGTTATTTATATATGGATTTTCATTGTGATAAATAGAATCTAAATGTTGAGCCGTGTCTATAATTGTTGATACTTCAGAATTAGTATTATATGAGCTGCTATTATGATTATGCGTTAATATATGATTATTACCAGAGTTTTCTACAGAAAGATAGCTCCAATTACCTAAACATTAAAAATAAAATTATATAGTGTTCATATTTAAGTCATACTCCATGAAAGATTTATTTATTAGCTAAACGTATTACAGAACACTATAAACTACAACTGTATAGCATTTAATGTTTAAAAAAATCAAAATCAATAACCCTATAACTATAGGGTTTACAACAGGTTTTCCCAGAGGGGTGGGTCTGGATGGGGTATACCCCCCATAGAAATCTAAATTCATAAAATAGCAATTTTATCATGAAAATAGCACTTTTTGCTGAAAAATCCAAAAATTGTCGCTTAAATCCGATGAGTTTAACACCCCTTGAATTTTGTAAAAATCCAAAATGAGACCCCTTCAGACCTTCAAAGTCTTGGACACCCTGGTTTACAATATGCACCAGTTTTAGTATTATCTGTTAAACTAAAAACTACATCATATGACTAGGATATTCTAATTTTTTATAACCTTATTTTTAGCAATATATAGAATATGGTATTATCAAAATTTTAAACTGAATTGTGTTGCATTTATAGCTATTAATTTAATGCAAAGATTATTAATTTCAGAAATGTCTGATTTAATGAAATAATGAAATATTATTAAATAATTCAGTAGTCACTAGTCTTTGATTTGTTTAAATTTTTAAACTTTTTTATAAGCTGAACTAAAATCAAATAATTTTTTTTGTAATGTTTATCCACAAAATGAACAGATTTATATGTGCTGTTGAATTAGTTTTTTAATTCATTTGTTAATTTCACCTCAAATATTGTATGATATATTTTTTAAATATTTAGTTTTCGCAAAATTTACAATAAACTGTTATTATATTTTTCATGCAAAATTACAAAAAAAAACCAGATTGATTCCCTATACCACATCCCCTCTATGAAAGAATTATCGATTAGTTAAATGTAATACATAATGCTATATATTGCAGCTGATGATATAAAATCATTGATGATAAAAAATCAAAACGCTCAAAATTTTATATAATTTTTAAACATTTCTAAATAAAAACTTACCGCTATTATTTGGCAAACGAGTCCTATCATTAGGCACATGTTTTTTTATTAGAATACAACACCTCATTAAAACTATAAGGCATACAAGCAGTAGCAAGGATATCATTCCAAATTTGTCCATTATTGCATGCAATACTATCACGTATAGTAAAAACAATAGTAACAAGAATGTAAACGTGAATAAGACTGAAACTATTGGATGAGTTTGACCAGAATTATAATCATTTCTTTCATTCATGTTGGTTTTTAAGAATAATAATATATTAGTTAAAAATGTTTAATCAGACATTATCAGTGATTATAATAAAGGCATTACTGCTTTCCATTAAAATAGGATATTCTACTATTATGTATTTTAAGCAATTCAACATAGCTCTGGTGTCAGCAATTCTGACGATTATATTGATTGTGCAAAGTTTTATCAAAATATTGAACTGTTCAATAATTTTATTAATTTAAAATCATTTTCAAAATGTCAGAATTAATGCAATAATTATATATGAAGCTAATTTAAACACAAATTTATAGTTACAAACTAAAATTGATTTATAACAATGTTAGAATCTTAAATTATAACTTATTTTACAGATTTGAAAAATTGTAGCACTATTTAAAACTCTATCAACATTTACTTAATTATTATCTCTTTTACTTTGTTGTTGAAAAATGTTTTTTTAGAAAAATTAAGTCCCTAGACGTAATTAAAAAAAATAATTTTGTAGAATCTAAAATTTATTCAAACAAGTTTTGGCTACTAATTCAAAACAGCCATAATTCCGGAAGTCACCGATACAAAGAACAGATACGCCACCAAATGGTTTCATCGATCTAAATAAATCCTTAATCGTTTGATCCATACCAGTGATCACATGTCTATTCCGTTTTAATATAGAGAAATGTTAAGCATAGAGGAATAGTGGGAGTGGCATACGAAGAAAATTTCAATGCTTTAGCGGAATAAAGCGATAATTTATGATCCATACATATGACTTTTATTTATAAACTCTTCCATCACATCTAAACCTGTTATGAGATTTTTCATATTCCGAAACCAATTCTGTATTTTCCAAATCTTTATTAAACAATATTGTAACAAGTATTTTAAAAAGCGCTCAAAGATAAAATAAATATCCACTTCTAATTTTAAGAATGAATAAGGAAATTCTTATTCTGTAGAGTCGAATGGTGTAGGTGTTGAATGGTATTATTAACATTTTTTGGACCCCTCCTGGATTAGTGGG
>JAQIXJ010003789.1:0-12014 GCA_034700185.1 Phthiracarus laevigatus | reverse complement strand
TTGCAAAATCCCTTTATTAAAGTAAAGATCAAAATCCCTTAATTAGAATAAGAGTGCGGACAGACAGACAGACAGACGGACGGACGGACGGACGGACGGACATACCCAAATCCATATATCTGTCAAAGTCAGATAAAAAAATTTTTAAAGTTCAAGGTCATTTTTTAGCACATTTTCAAAGATTTTCCATCATTTTCATGTAAATTAGTTTTGGACAATTGGGTTATAGAAATGATTATTATTATTTTGAGTTTGCCTCATTATTTTATTGATATTTATTGTAGTTATTTGCATTCATAAGTGTTAACAAGAAATAAAACCGTTCTAATATATCTGGTAATAGTGGAAATAATATAACACTAAATTTGTTATTACCATTCAAAAATGTAAATCGATAAAAGAGTGATTTCTTTTTCGTGCGGTCTATTTTATTCAATAACACTCACAAATAATGGTAATGTAAATGGTTGTGGTGATTAAGAAGTGAAAGTGAAAAAGTCCGGCAGTGAATAACTCATATTTCTAACTAAATTTAATGTTCTCGAGATCAAGCCTATAAACGTCTGGCCTTGGATTTATATTAATATTATCATTTGTTGGTGATATTTATTTTTGTGGAATAATTAAGTATTGCTTAAATCATAGTAATCCAACAATAATAGTCAAAAACATAATTTTCAAAAATCGCTGCAATAATGCATAGCATTTTATGTGTTGCATTATGGTCTTAAACTAATAGTTTAATTTTTGCTTGTATTTCGGCAAAGATAATGTAATAAATCTAAATTTTTACAAGAAACTCTTTTTAATCATTTCAAGAAACATTTTCTTTCTATGAAATAATTTCAAAATAATTTACATGATTAAATATTATTATACATTAAATATTTACTCCTTATGAAAAAATGGATTTTTTAGTCACAAAGGACAAATAAATTTGGTCCGTTTTGGAATAATAATTGTCAAAAATGCCCAAAACTATCCCAAATTAGGATAATAATGAGCACAAAACAGGTTTAAAAGTCTAGAAAGTTTAATATGACCAAAAGTAGATAAATATTAAGGTCATGAACTCCCGTTTTTATATAGTTAAAATTATGGGTTGCATTGCACTTTGTGAGGTAGATTTTAATTGTTGAAAAAAGCTTCTAATTCTACCTCACAAAGTGCAATGTAACCAAATTATGTCCTAAATAGGTAACAATAGAGCAAAATATTATCTAAAATTGTAGAAATTATTGTCGAAAAATTATTTTTTAACGTTTATAAAATGATTTTTTGGATTAAAAAATATTTAAATCGTTCAAAATTACTCCTTTAGTATATAAAAGTACTGAAAATGTCGACGAAATAATGAAACAGAAGTGATTTTTAATCCCAAAAATATTATTTATTAAGTCAAAAACAAGAATCAACATTAGTTATGCACTCACTTTTATTTTTATTCTATTGTTGGCTTACATAATTGATTTATATTTTAAATCAAACAAAACTTTTACTTAATAATTGTTTTGCTAAAATTTTTTCGAGCTTTAAAACATTGTTAAAAAAGAAATTCAGTGAGTCTTAAGCTTATTTTTATTCATTTGTGGTTTAGCTGTCGACGAGGTAACATCAAATTTTGCTCACAGACCTAATTTTGAGCGTGTCAAAACACGCGTCTAAATTTTATTTTAGTTTAATAAGTAAGACGCATGACGCCAAAACTTACTCATATTTGCCCCGATAATAACAATTTAAAACCCGATTTTGTGTCAGTTTTGAACAAATTAGCCCCAAATTTAGTCATTTAAGACACAATTTAAACCTTTTTTTTCTCCTATTACAGCCATTATTGCCCTATTTTTAGTCATTTTTAGCAGAAATAAAGCCATTTTCTGCCCTAATTATGCCATTTTTGCACCAATTTTAGTCAATTTTTACACAAGTTAAGGCACTTTTTTGACCTATTTAAGCTTATTTGACACTATTTTGACTCATTTTTGACCAAATTTTAGTCATTTTTGCCTGATTTTTGTGATCTAAAAAAATTCTACAGAGATACAGAGTTACAGAGTCTGATATATCCAACTGGGTAAAGTTATTAAATCGAAAATACTTTTAATTAGTTAGTTGATTTATAAAAATTGTTTAAATTTTCTAAAAATATCATCTTGTTAGTTATTTGAACTACTCACTTATGTTAAATTATCAATAATAACTTTATACATTTTTTGCTAAACATTTATTATGAAATATCATTTAGTTTGGAAAAAAACATTTCAAAGAAATGGGAAGTTCATATGTAAGTTAAAGATTCTATTGCTTTCTAATTAGGCGTAACAAAATGGATAATAAAATGTATTTAAAATTTTCGTTTCAATTTCGATTCATTGAAATTGAAATGTCTTTAAATTTATTGCATGAATAGTCGAAATATGAATGCAATTTAATTATACTTATTTAAAATGAAAATGCGATTTTTACTAATTGAAATGTAAATTAATATTTATCTTTAGCAACTTCAAATCTGCGATACACCTCCAAAACTTATTAATATCATTTAATTTAAAAAATAATAGCGTGTTTTTTTGCAGTTTTTAATATAGTAACAATTTCATAAGTCTTAATTAGTTGTTGAGTTAAATGACTTCTTCTCACATTTGCTTCCCTTTTGCAAGTTTTGAAAATGAAAATTTAGAGCTATGATAGTATTATTAATTATTTTTGTATAAATGTCATGAAGTAATGAAACCTTTGCTTAGCTATTCATGCACATATCCATTATTATTATATTCCTTTTTTATCATAAAGTTTTATAAGTAGTTTTACTAAGATTAATTTGAAGTGCACTTTTTAAGTTTAACATAATTAACGTTCTAGCAGGAACATATGAATTCTTCTGAAAAGATTAATAGCGTCTCATGAATAATTACGAATTTATCTTTTAAATGTAAAATTAGTTCAAATTCAAATGAACATTTTACGTAGCCATATGGATCGATAATCAAATTTTGGTTTGGATGCAATAAAAATAAGTCATTCCAGGCAGGCAAAAATCTTTTTAATTTAAAATTAAATTTTATTGATAATTAACCTTTCTTTATTCTTTCAATAAGTAACAAAAATTCTACAATCAAGAAGTTGTTATGACCTAATAAATCTCTGTACTTTTTTAATTATTTATATTTTTTGACTTTTTTAATTTTAAGTTCAATCTTTATCTCAATTTGACATATTGTGCTATTGATTTTTGGATTAAAACTGCGTTTCAAATAAATATTAGATTTCCTGCTTGTTTGTCTGTCTGTAGCTTTTTTGAGCTATTGGATGCTTTATATGAGAAAAATGCATGATTGACAAAAAACAACTTAAATGTAAGAATCAATATATCTTTTTGTGCTAAAAAGGAATAAAAATATTTAGTTTTTTATAATTAATGCTCTTATTTATTCAATTAAAAATTATTTGTAACAAAGCAAGCACTTTGTAATGTTCGTTCTAGTTCTTTATTATTTCCCTTTTTTTACATGTTATGTTAATTCTTTGATATAAGTAACATAAAAACAAAACTAAAAGTTGAATGTTAAAAATTGTTATTTATTTGCTGAATTGTTCAAAGTTGTAAATGTAATATTTAAGCTAATGATTAAACAGTGTCATATACTCTCCTTCGACAGTTAAATTTAAATTATATACACATTAATCATTCATATTTATTCTTTGCATCACGATTCAAAAAGTCAAAATTGTAGAAGTCGTCATTGCTTCTTTAGCTATTACTTAATGAAAAGTAAAAAACTAATGTAGAAATGGGTATAAATATATAGAAATCAATTTTTTATCTGACTTTGATTGATATATGGATTTAACTGTCTCTCCATACGAACTCTTATTCTAATAAAGGGAATTTAAGATTTACTTTAATAAAAGGATATATGTCAGACATATATCCCAAATCCAATAGCTGATTTTAAAACGTAAATTATAAAACCTTTTTTAGAATATGATATTATGTTTTTCAGAAAAGGATATTAGGTTTTTTAGTAAAGTTAATTCTATTTTTCATAATGATATATTCCGTTTTTTAGAAAGGGATTAGTCGTTTTTCCGAACAAGATATTCCTTATTTTAGAATGGAATTTTCCGTTTTTCAGAATATGAGATTCTTTTTTTCAGATTTGAAGATGGCGTTTTTCAAAATGTGAGATCCATTTTTCAAATTGGTGATTCCATCTATTGAAGCTTGAGATTCCGTTTTAATTAGGACAATAAACATCAAAAGTGGGTAAATCTAGCAAAAAATTTGATTTGAGGATTAATCCGAAATTAAAAAAATAAACTTAAAGAAAAACAAGATAAAATTATGGTTCTGAGACAACGGAGAGCGAATGACAATATATTGACTAAACTTACTAAACAAAGTCAGATATAATGACCGTGTCGATCTTGTTTTGTTTATAAAAAGACTTCTAAATTTTTTCTAGAAATTTTTGTTTTAAAAAAATCTTTTTTACTTGTGTGCTTATGTGAAATTTATACGAAAATTCGTTTTAAACAAATCTTATTTACTCACTTAAAAAATACTTGAATCAAAGTGAAAGCCATAATAATGTTCATTCTTGTTTTTCAATAAATGCGACTTTAACAAATTTTTTGGCCATTTCACAGAAAAAAAATTCAATAAACATTGAAATAACTTTGTTGAAACACTTGGTTTTATTTTTAAAGTGTTATAGTTTTTTATTTATCTTTTTTGAAAAGCATTTAATGCATTATACATAAAATCATTTTTTAACATTTGTAAGAGAAGCATAAACAGGCGTTTACTCTAGTAACTAAAACTTTAAATCTGTTAATTTTCACTTAGATAACATAAAAACACGCACTATTTAAAAATACATTAAATTAAAAATTAAAAGTTTGATATTTAGTCAAAAACAAGATTGATATGGTTATATTATCTGACTTTGTTAAGGTGAGTTCAGTTACTAAATGTGGCTAATTCACTTCTTTCTATCTTTCCCATTAGTTTATATAAAATTATTAATGTTGAAGTTTTTATTAAAATTTCCGAAAATTCATCCAATGATTTTAACTATTGTTACCATTTTTTAAGAACAATAGTCCTTATAAATAAAATGAAAACGGAATCTTTCTTTAGATTTTTGCCTATTTTTATCCGAACTGGATCAAATTAGATGAATATTAGTCTTGTGCTTACTTTGAATTAAATTCTATTGTTGGCTCACATTATTAACATTTTTTTAAAAAAAACTTAATTTTTATTTTGTTTTACTAGTTCACCAATGTTTTGCACATTATACACAAATTTGACTAAATTTTATCTGTGATTGGACAATCTTTACTCAATTTTGGTCTTTTTAAGGTATTTTGTTTTAAAGACTCCTCTCTCAAAAAATGTCCACAAACACTAACATACAAATACATACATGGCAAATCAAACATCTCCACTTTTCAGAGTTAGGTAAAAAGTTTACAACAAAAAGTTTTAATGCCACAAAAACAATAATTGATAACAAATCTTTGTCATAAATGCAATGAAATTGAGTTATTGTGACTATAATATTGACGAATCGATGTGCTTGCCATTATTTAATTAGATTTACTAAGTGTGATTCCGAAGGTCAATCCATATAATCAAAAATGGAAATTTATAATAGTATATATTTTTAAATTTATTTAGCTCAAATGAATTTACAATCAGAACTATTGCCAAACATGCATCTTTTATGAAAATTCTAAATTATGGGATTTTTCCATACCATTTGTATAAAGTTTAACAAATATAGTCTATTTTTAAATGATTAAGTTTTATATTTTTACAGTTTTATTATAAGTTAATTTTGTAAAACTCATCTCAATTATAAGTGGCACAATAACGCGAATAAATCATAAAAATTTGATTTGCATTTAATTATGTTTGCTATAAATTATTGTTAAACTAATAACAGAAAATATAGTATAAAATAATAAGAACGAGTAAATGAACAAAGCGAGCTACCTTATACAGTCTAAAAATTATATAGCAAAGTTAGATAATATAACTTTTTATAATTTGTTTCCTTATAAAACAATTTATTTATTTACGTTACAATAAATGAAATCTAGAAAACGAACGAAAATATTTGACAATTTAGACAATTTGATATTTTGATAAAAGTGGGCATTACTTTTTAATGTTTGATTCAATGAAACATCACATATAGCATTGTTTATTTGTAAATTAAATTTTTTAATGTGTGAACACCGAAATCGCAAATCGGAAACTCCAGAAAAGATTCGATATCTTAGTGATCGGAGAATCGCTCCGCACTTAATATCACTTTTCTCGGAACACTCTATACCTAACTGTTTAACTGTAATCAAATTATAATCTAATGATTTAGACTTACAACAACTTTCTATCAGTGATCGGAAAATCGGTGCGCAGTATAAATTTAGATTAAATTAAAATGAATAAACAGAAACTTTTCATTGACAATTAAGATAAGTTATTAAATTAAAATACATTCGCTTCAAAGGCGACCGAACAGATTAAAGGTGTAGTAATGAATCACTTGTAGTGTATTGAAAATACAACAAATAAATAGTCATAATGTTCAACCTTATATACAAAACTGCAACAAAAGCTATAGTTCAATTTAATAAAAGTTAATTATTAGACTTTTGACATTGAAAAAACATTAAATAAGACAAATATTATTCATAACAATGATTGAATGGGTTAATATTCTTCAAAACTGTGTTAGGCGTACTTCAATACATTAAGAACAAATCTAAAACTATACAAGCCTATGTAGCGTACGTTTTCAAATGCCTTAGCATTCTAGTGTGAGTTATCAGTTTTATAGATCTCGAACAAGTTATATAAGATAAAAATATCTATAATCCTATAGTTATTATAAGATTGAAAACCATGTGACTGATGAACGGCGTATATCTATTGTAAATATAAAAAAGTTAAGCTTTAAATACTATCCAGTGTCCACCTAATGATGATATGTATTATGGATATTTACAGTGATGAAGTGTATAATGGTATTTACAATGAGTATGAATAATGCAAAAAAGACAATGATTATGAAAATTCTTTATGAAAGCAATGAGAATACTTACAAATGCTAATTATGAAATTTTTGAATGATAATTATAAAAGTATTATGTGATTAGATAATGTTATGGTATTTACAATGAATTATTAAGAAATAATGATAATGAAAATGTTTTATAAATGCATGATAATGATAAGGTGTGAGAAGATTTACATATGGTTAGCCTACCAGGCTAACCATATAAAAAATATAACTCTTCTATTGTAAGTAAAGTTATTCTGCCGAATAGTCAATTTTAACAAAATATTTTATTAAGTAAGTATTTTATTTTAAATAAAGTAGTAGTGCCGAGTAGGTACGGGCGAGCGGTGGCCTGTAGATAAGACACGCTACACGAATGCTCAAGGATTGGGAAAGTGGGGCGATGGCCCTAAAGATCTCTCGATTAGAGAGACCGTGTGGCCTCACAGGCACTAACACACACACACACATCCTGTGAGTCTCCCACCCGTTAGGACAGACCGGTGTCGGAGAGCTAGCCGGAGCACCGGAATATCCCTGGGATAAAGGGGTTGCAAATGCAGCTATCCCCTGGGATTTGCGATGATGCTCCTGGTCGGCGCTTGCTTTTGGTGGCAGCTAGGATGGGGCGAGAAGCTCCGAGCCAGCTTTATCTTCAAAGAATCAAAACGAGTGATTGCCCGAAGGAAAAAGGGCAATCGTAAAACTCTACGCTTCCGCCACCGCCAACTAAAATTCTTTTTTTTATTTAGGATGGAAAAAGATCAGCAGCTACCGGTTAGCGAACAGATGTTGGAAAACACCGATCCACTTGGTTTGGTTTCTTCCGACTTTGGGAAGCCGTCAACGAGCACAGAGTCAGCACCAGTACCAATAACACAAATTCCGGATGGCAATAAACGGATTCTCGTTAAAGGTGTCTGGCAAATGGCAACAATCAATCCCGCAGAGCTACGTACGCTGTTAACTACTAAGGGTGATCCGCGCAGAGGGGCATTCAAGCTCGCTAAAACAAACGGGCTCAACACCAAAAAGTTTACCATTAAAAATGAAAAACAAACCAACCGAACTACTGGTAATGTTGAGTTATACGTTCACCATAAAATCCCAGAACTCAACATAACCGGTCACAGATGAACAGGTAGCGCCAAAAAAGCGGAAAAACTTGCAGCTAGTCGTCTCATCAAAACTTTCGAATACAAATTAACAATTAAAATTAAAACAAACTTTTAAATTTTATGATTATCTGTTTTTATTGAATAAAAATAAATTTGTTTCTCGTTTAACAGAAACAAACAACCAGCCAGAAATAATGCAAACAAACGCCAGTTTATCGTCTTTGCTAGTGACGAGAGCTCTACACGAGAACTAATGATCGATTAAAACGTAAACGAAGATGTGAATCTATCATTAGAAACAATATTTCAACGAATTAATGATACACTAGAAGGATTGCTACGCGAACGACAAAAAACTAAATCAAATTCTCCACAACAAGAAATTGTTGATTGGCCTGTATACAAACCGCAGCCGTCGACATAAAAAGCAGGCAACGACTCAGATCACTCCATCATATTCTTCGAATGAGAAGACTCAGAAGTTTACATCTGAAAGATCAAAAAGCGACAAACTAAACCTGTTGAACTCAAGCAAAGTAGGTTAACAAAAGAACAAAAACAAAGTCTGAAAGACAATACTAAGTTAACGAAACTGCTTAAACACTGTAAGCGCTGTAACTTGAGAGGTCATAGCGATAAAATCTGTTATTACAAATTAGATCGTTATGGAGCACCAATAAAAGCCATGTATGGCTACGTAAAAAACAACGCGCTAACCATCATGCGCGCAGTTGCAAGCGATGTACAGTTTGCAACAAAAAAGGTCACAACGCAAGAAAATGCTGGTTCAACCCCGACAATAGTAAGAAAGTAAACGTAAACTAAGGAAAAGGAAATTACTAACGCGAGGGTTTCAAGCCCCAAGGAAAATAATATGTATCTACAACTTCATAGCTGACTTCTACGTAAATACTCCGATGGCCTAAGACAGTGTTCTAAGCAAGGAAAATAAAGCGTTATCTCCTTGGATAGCTATCTGCGGACAACCGTGTAAAAACAAAAGAAATGCTGAATGTCTCGTGTTCTCAGCCAAAATTATGTGTAAATCCGAAGATTCTTCTAACAATGCGACTCGATGGTGCGGTCTACACGCAGTAGACGTGTGCGAAGTATGGTAGATCGAGAAATGGTTCAAAAACGTGTTTCTGAAATTTTTAAGAATCGACTTGTTGTAGGCATGGGCCTGGATGGAAATCTTCTCTGTCTTGGCAAAGATATTCCAGATGAATACAAAATCGATATCTCATCACTGATAAAGGAAGAACAGGAAGATTCTATCAAATTACGCGACCAAACTTACGCCATCTACAATTAATGAATTCAAGAGTTTGATATCAAGAGCGTTAATCAATAACACGACCCGCTTCTTGATAGCCGATACACGATGAGAATATATCTTGAATATATCAAAGCAAGATTAAGAAACATACGGCAGTTTCCAATGGTTACGTAATAATGTTAAAAACGACATAGATAATAAAATATTAATGTTATAACAAATCAGTTGTAAACAAAGAAATCTGAAATAAAAATTAATTATTTTTATTAATTATTATTTCAATCTGTTATTTCTCACCAATTACTATATAAAATGATCAGTCCTCACTCAAACCAAATCAGTTGTTAAACGATGAGAAGTTGTAACTATACTTGCTTTAGCACTGGTTGGCAGCATTAAAGCAGGAGGAACATCTTGTTGGGTTACTGGAATGCACGGAAAGAACAACTTGAGCAGATGATAGATGCTCTTGAATTTGAACTTGCGAAATCACACAAAAAATTATTATGCTAGAATAGACGATGATTAGTTTAACAAAGTCAGTAGAACTACAGTTTCAACAATTTAATACTAAATTGGGTGCAACGGTCAACACATTAGTCAAACTAATCCAAGAAAAAGATAGGTTTTTTAGAAATAGCGTCGAATATATATACGACAACCTCAAGTTTCAGACAAGTCTATCAGCAATACAACAAGTCTACTCATTAAAGTTAGACTCTGCATAAAATAAGTGTACACTTATTTTGGACCTAATATAGGAATGGAAACTAATTATGTCCGAATTACGAAGAGGATTCTTATCACCAAGATTTATAAAACAAAGCCAAATAATTGAAGTATTGGAAAGTATTTAATCAAAGTTTTCGAATCTTTACGAGTTAGCGATACCTAAAGAACTCGTTTATCTGTTTTATTTGCTCCCCTTAGCATATTACAGTCTTAACAAACGAAATGGAGTGTTACGCTTACATCTAAGATTTCCACTAAAACGACCAATGAAACAAAACTTATATCAAATAGTATCAATTAATAGTCAACCTATTCCTGTTGAATCGGATACAGTTATTTTTAACTATCAACTAAAGATGAGTGAAAATTTGTTATCATTTGAAGATTTTCCAGATGTATGGTTATTAAATAACGGTAATGGACTTCTGAAGAAACAAGTGAACATCAAAAATTTAAATTGTGAAAATGTAGGAATGCAGAAAATTTGTTTTACATTCCAACATAATTTAGTGGACCTACCAAGCCCATATAACAAAGCGATGTTCAATTGGAATACATCAAACATACAAGAATGTTGCAGGTTTATTGACCGTTATAGAGTAGAATATCGCCCAATAAAAATTGATTTCAATAGTTACATAGTGCATAAAGAGGTCGTACCAAACTATCTTCTGTGTTGCAAATCAGAAGATATGTATGAGATACCGATAACAACCTGGTCAAATACCATAGAGATAAGCACTAATGGTGAAACCATTTTCCCAACAATATAAAGAGTCATTACGGGACCGTATGCTAATGTTTTGCGAGAAGATATTCCAATCGAGTATATAAACACATATCAAAGCATCTTTAACAAACTCGAAGATTATATAGATGCCAAACCAAATATCAGTCGCAAAACAACCTCAACTCAGAAAATGTCCACAAGCAATAATGAATTTGTTAATAAACTAAAAGTAATATTAAACAATAAACGCCTTACAAACATAACAAGAAAAACACAAGAAGAGATGATAGATTATAAGATGAAATACAAAATCATTGAAGAATATACCTTAAAACAAGATTTTGAGATATCTATATGGACAATAATAAGTATCATTGGTGATTCTCTACAAGCGCTTACATCAATCTTCGTCGTATTTGGACTATTATCATACTGTGGATGGTTAGGAATAAAAGGCGCAGGCGTCTTAATAAAACAACCAGAAAGAATATAAGTTTATGGATTCTCAGATATTCTGTCAATGATGAGTCGAGATCAGATAAATACTATGCAAGCGTGGTCTGGAATAATCAATGATATGATGACTCTAGCATTATTTATCTTCCTCCTAATGTTGTTAAAGTATTGTTGGTTTCGAAAACTAATAATTACACGCCATTAAGGTCGAGTAAAATATACTCCAAAGTCGTAGGACCAAGAGTGCGACTGGTCAATAAACATTAGCTTATTTTACGAAGCCAAAAAGCTTACTCACATGTGCCTTGAGTATATCTGCTTGAGAGTACTAATCACCAAATTGAAAGCAAGAAATGTTAGAGAAGTCAAACTTAAAAATCAATTCTATCTTTATTACATCACTAAGAAATCTAATAGTCTAGGATTGAAATTCTCAGATCGTGTTCAAATCTATGGGATGGATGCTAAACTAAACCGTGTAGCTGACTGTGAGCAAGATATCTTCGTACCCGTCGATGAAAAAAATAGACTTCTAACCCTCAACCGAGCGCAACGATGAAAATGAATAATTTCGGAATTGCGGTTCTTAACACTGTCAAGAACTTAAGCTCTTCCTCATATCT
>JAQIXJ010003788.1:0-12014 GCA_034700185.1 Phthiracarus laevigatus | reverse complement strand
GATTTAAAATTATTCGTCAAAGTTAGATCTAATAAACAATATATTATCAACTTTTTCAGGTTTTAATAGAGTTCTATTATCATTTAGAGTTAAATTAGCATAACTTAAATTTCTTTCAGTAGATAAACTTGTTGACGGAATACATATGAGAAGTTTAGCAATTTTACTTAATTTTGGAAATTTTCTTGAACTGTTATTCCAAAACTCTATTAAATTGATATTTATTGAATTATCAGTAGAAGAATTTAAATAATTTCCATTTTCTTCTTCAATATTTTTACCAATTTTATTATGATTTTTCGGGTTCGGATTTTGTTGTTTAAAGATTTAAAACCCGACTCCACCCTAAAACGACGAGTTCGTATCCGACCCGAACCGACAATATTTGTTGGATATCCGAGCCGAATCCGACATTTCGGACATCCGTTTACTAGTCTAATATGAATGCTTTAAATAGCACTTTCTAGCAATATGTTTATCGGAGTAAAAAAGGTGAGCGATAATACAGTACAATAATACAGTATAATATTTATAAAATGTAAGATTTCACTATTCATAAAAATAAAGTGAGCTAAAAATATCAAATGATTATATTTTTAAAAAATATTGGTTAAATAAAAATTATAACAAAGATATTGGAAATAAACTATACTAAAACTAATTAGAGTTTGTAATATTTTATTGAATAATATTGTATAATTCTATGAATATATAGAGTCAAACCATCATATCATAATATAAACATAATTCAAAGTTTTGTGTGTATCCCTTAATAGGCGCCTCCCTGGTGGTTGCAACCTCTTGACTCCTATATCGTTGAATTCAGCTTAAAACGGAAAGTGCATGTCGGGGAATTACGAGGTAGTGGAAACCACCCTTAAAAACAGACGGCGAAAAAACGGTTTATAATAATTTTAAGGCATTATAAGCATATAATAGCATAATAAGGCCCCACCTTCAACGTTTACCGCCACACCACCTATATAAATGGATTCATATCCATAAGGGGAGTGTAAAAATGGGGTTTCAAGGTGTTGGATATCCCCTTAATCAGGAGGAGTCAAATAAATTCTATATTTCCTTTCGAAACCTATATCAGTCAACTCTGCATTAAAACCGGAGAAAATTGATGTGTCACTAGAGGGACAAAAAAGAAGGGGCAAAAAAGTCAAAATACCTAGAAAATTTAAACCAGCTTAAAGAACTGAGTAAACTGAGGGGTCGCTCGAAGGGGTGGGACCCCCCCTAAAAAAAGAATGGCATTAAAAATCAAAAACCCATCAACACCTATATTTCAAATCAGCTCGAAGAACTTAGTAAAATGAGGGGTCACTCGAGGGGGTGGGACTCTTAAAAAACTCGGGTCTCTAAAACTGATTTTTTATCATTATCTCTTGAGAGTCTACCCATAAGACACCTACATCAATGGAATCAAATCAAAAAGTATTCTAAAAAAGGAGAGTTTAAATGTGATTACTTAACTTGGGTTGGGGTTGGGTTGGGTTGGGTTGGGTTGGGTTGGGTTGGGTTGGGTTGGGTCGGGTCGGGTTGGGTTGGTCGGTGGGTCAAGGTGTCACACAGAGGTTGATCATCGAGTTGTAAAACCCGCATATAATATAAAATCATGTTTATTGGAAACGAAAACTCATTTAAAGTTTAAACAAATTCTTAAATTGTAGATTAAAAATTATCGCACTACTAACATCCATAAAATATGAGCCAATAACAAACTCAATACTAGAATTAAAAATAAAATTTTTAAAAAGCTAATTCTAATTTAAAATCTTTGTATATATGAATGTTTCAATTAGTTTTATATATTATAATTACATTCCTTCTCAAAGATTTTATTTAAAATTTTAAATTAAATAGTATCTTAAATTAATTATCCTTTGAAAAAAATGTTTATTGGAAACTAATTTCAAGTTTAAACAAATTCTTAAATTGTACATTATAACATATCGCACTTCTTACATCCATAAATTATGAGCCAATAACAAATTCATTACTAAAACTAAAATTAAAATTTTTAAATGGCTAATTCTAAACTAAAATCTTTATATATATGAATGTTTCAATTAGTTCAATATATTTTAATTACATTCCTTTCCAAAGATTTTATTTAAAAGTTTTAAACTAATTTTTATCTAAAAATAATTATCCATTAAAAAAACGTTGATTGAAAGCTCATTTAAAGTTTAAATAAATTCTTTAATTGTACATTATACCCTATTGCTCCACTAACCACTAACTTCCATAAATTATGAGCCAATAACAAATACATTACTAAAATTAAAATTAAAATTTTTAAAACGCTAATTCTAAACATAAATCTTTGTATATAAGAATGTTTCAATTAATTTAATATATTATAATTGCATTCTTTACGAAAAATTTTATTTAAAAATTTTAAATTAAATTTTATCTAAAAATAACAATCCTTTGAAAATAATGTTTATTGGATACTAAAACTCATTTCAAGTTTAAACAAATTCTTTAATTGTAGATTTTAAAATACCGCACTTCTAACATCCATAAATTATGAGCAAATAACAAATTCAATGCTAAAATTAAAATTAAAATTTTTAAAACGTTAATTCTAAACTAAAATCTTTGTATTTATGAATGTTTCAATTAGTTGATTATATTATAATTACATTCCTTCCCAAAGATTTTATTTAAAAGTTTAAATTAAATTTTATCTATAATTATTTATCCTTTGAAAAAAATTTTCATTGGAAACTCATTTAAAGTTAAAACAAATTCATAAATTGTAGATTATAAAGTATCGCACTACTAACATCCATAAATTATGAGCCAATAACAAATTCAATACTAAAATTAAAATTTAAATTTTTAAAACGCTAATTCTAAACTTAAATCTTTGTATATAAAAATGTTTCAATTAGTTTAATATAATATAATTACATTCCTTTCGAAAGATTTTATTTAAAAATTTTAAAATAAATTTTATCTAAAAATAATTATCCTTTGAAAAAAATGTTTATTGGAAACGGAAACTCATTTCTAGTTTAAACAAACTCTTTAATTCTACATTATACCATTTTGTTCCACTAACTTCCATAAATTATGAGCCAATAACAAATTCAATACTAAAACTAAAATTAAAATTTTTAAAAGTATAATTCTAAACTAATATCTTTGTATTTAAGAATGTTTCAATTACTTTAATATATTTTACTTACATTCCTTTCCAAAGAGTTTATTTAAAAGTTTTAAATTAAATTTTATCTAAAAATAATTATCCTTTGAAAACAATGTTGATTGAAAACTCATTTAAAGTTTAAACAAAAAACTAAAAATAGTTGACAATGGACTGTGGACAATCTTCTGAAGAAGGGGGAGATTTGTAGCCAAGTATTTTATGAATTCGTAAATAAAGGAAATAAAATTGTAAATAAGTTCATGTTAATAATAACTAATATTGTGTAATAGGAAATTTATGATTTATATAAGAGTTGCTATGCCTATGTAATTTAGTCTTTGTCGAGATGTAGCTACACGTCTAATGTGTTGTGTGTGTAACTTAAATGTTAACTAAATGTCTTTTATAATTAAATAAATTTATTCTAAAACTCCGATGACTTCAATATGTTTTTAAAAATAAGTAAGCGAAAAACTTGCGCAAACTACAAAAATGTTTGAAAACTAAATTAGAGTTAGAGATAGTATTATTAAAATTTTCTTGATTCAAAATTATTAAATTATGTTAAGTTTGAGTTTTGGAGTTAATTTTTGGAGTTAACACATATAAAAAGACAAATAAAGTTTGTTAAAACTTTAATTTATGGCTTTTCACTCGGACTATCGGTTTCACATAAGTATCAAATATCTGGAATTTTGTAAGTTTTACGTAAATAAGTTTAACTTCTTTTTGAATTCAACTCAAAAACATATCAGGTTATATCGTGACTGAAGAGAGGAGAACAGTAGTTCTCCAGAAACGTATCACAAAAAGTTTGTTTTCAAACTTAACATACTTTAATAATTATCAGTATGTTCGGGATTTTTTAAGAAAACTTTCAGAAATAGATTCGGAACTCTAACAGCCAGATTTAGCGATTGCGTGTCATCTTTTTATTATTGTCTTTGTGCAAGAGTTATTAAAGTTAAAATTAAATGCAATAAGCAAAAGAGTTGAATATAATTTTAAAGTGTTAAAATACGTATTTAGTTGCAAGGTTTTAAAAATTGTTGTTCAAGGTTAAGGCAATTAATGTGTAACTTTCTAATACACGAAAAAATAATTACATGTAAAAGCGCATTAATTTCAATAGATTTACAAAAATATTCAGTAAAAATATAAATCAAAGGTGCTCTTAGTTTGCCTTTTTAAAATTAAGGATAAAGATCGGATATATATCTATGAACATTGCCTTGAATTTTAAAACAATAAGGCCCACGTCCAGGAATTTGAGATTTCAATGCAGAAAAAGAAGCATAAGGGACACAGCTATTATAATTGCTAATGTTATCCATAAAAAGATTCGAGTTTAGCACCAAATCTTGTAAGTTTCTATTAATCATAGGTTGAGGAAAAGAAATTAAAACGTTGTGACAGCATAACTTATTATGTGATCTACCTTTTTGACACTCATTTGCTCTCCTCTGAAATGTAATGCGTTGCAATATTCGCAACGTAAGCTCAAAGTACCAAAACTAATTTTTTTATGTATACTTCATTAGTTAATGTTGCGCGTTAGGTATATTGAACAATAGTTGGATTTCGCATATTAATTGTTACATAACGTTGCAGGCGATACTTCTTCTGATTGAACTGTTACGTCGTGCACTATTATCTCTTCCCGGTACTCTTGGTCTTCCTCCAGGCAATGAAACCCAATCTCATCACACTTCATGTTCTTCTCAAAGAGCAGCGACTCAGACCATTTTTCGATTCTGGCTCCACAATCACAGCAATTTCACAGAAAACCGCTGATCGTCTTAAACTTCGATGGGATGCAATGTGATCAAATCAACTGATGCACATCGACGGTTCCACATAAACACTTGGATCGGTCGACGTTGACTTTGAAATTTCTGGACAAACATTTCGCACAACCTTTCACGTTCTCAAAGACCTCACACACGACATGCTCATCGGTCTTGATCTCGCAAGCAAAGCCAATCTGTCTATCAACTTTGCAAACGCAAAAATTGTGAACACAACTTCAAGCGTCCTGCAGTCACTCATCATCTTGCACAACAAGACCAGGTCGACCAATTACTATGTCGAACTGACGTTTTCTATGCGATCTCAACTGTATTTGAGCGTTTCAATGGATACCAACGCAGGATCAGACTCAACTGTCGCAACTCCTGCCAACTAGCGACCTTACCGGATGCCAGCACAAGGGAAAAAGGAAGTGCAACGCCATGTTGAGTCACTCCTCAATGCTGGTGTGATTCGTAAGTCACATTCTACATCGACGTCGCCACTGTTCTTGCTTCCAAAAAGCGATGGAACATTCAGACAAGTCATTGACTACAGGGAACTCAACAAACTCATTATTCCTGAAGGACATCCATACTAAGAATCCAAGATCTCATCGTTCGACTCAAAGCATCCGCAGTCTTCACTAAACTGGATTTCACATGTAGTTTATTTCAAGTTCCTCTGCAACCCGATTCAATTGAAATTACCGTATTCGTGGTACCAAAAGGACACTACGTATTTCTCGTCGAAACCATGGGCGAAAGGAACAGTTCAAGTATCTTCCAACGAGAAATCCGTCGCATTCTCGAACCATTTATTGAATAAGAACTCGTTCTATTCGTGGACGATATTCTGCTCTACACTGTAACAATGGAACAACACATCGATCTTTTGATGAGAGTTCTCAACAAACTCTCTGAAGAAAGAATCAAACTGAGATGCGAGAAATGACAATTCTTTCAGTCTGAAGTCACATTTCTCGGACTTGTCATTTCGAAAGGAAAAGTCAAACCTTCAGAGGACAAATCAATAGCAATCAAGGAGTTTCCAATTCCGAAGTTAGCCAAAGACATCAAATCATTTGTGAGTTTGGCAAACTTTTTCAGAAACATTGTGCCAAATTTCAGTTCACTCGCATCAAGTCTAACTCATCTCACTAAACTCAATGTAACATTCCACTAATGCGCTGAACAACAACAAGCATTCGACAAACTCAAGAAAATGCTAAAGCAACTACCAGTTGTTGCCATCTTCGATCAGTCACTTCCAATTGTTCTCACCACAGATTCAAGCGGCTCAGAATGGGGTGCAGTACTCTCACAGAATCGTGACAACAGGGATCAACCTGGTTTTATCTACTGGTCATGCAGACTAAACGAACATGAGGCACAATACTCGGCGCTAGCGTGGGAAAATCTGGCTGTCTCAAAGCAGTTGAACACTTCCGTCAATGACTTTTCAAGTTTGCAATAGCTTTTCAGCATCAAGAGCACAAACTCCAAATTGTTTCGTTGGTAGGGTTCGACTGAGTTGTTTCGAATTCAAAATCATACACCGACCCGGAAAGTCAAACAAAGTCGCTGATGCTCCATGACGACACGCCGTTCATCACTTCAATCCACATGAGTTTCTCAACAAACAAGACGAGATCGTGGCATATGGTCTACGTAAACCATTGATCATTCGCGGCCTCACGTGGATCAGATGTCGTGGCAAGGACAAGGATGTGGCGCCACCAACTGAAATCGCAGACAACATTAAACAATTTCTTGATGACATTGGTCACCAGAGAATCGAAAAAAAAGCTCGAGCAATCCGTGCAACCCTTTTAACCTGATCTCGATCAACAAATCGCAACATACATCAGAAGTTTCCACGCTTGTCAAGTCGCAAAGCAACCAAACGTTTCACTTGAACGACCGTTCCATCCAATATTAACACCTGACAAACCACGTGAAATCTGACCAGCAGAATGCATTGTCATGGGTTCAGCAGCAAACCAAACCGCAGCCAAATACATAACAACTGTCGATCTACACTCTAGTGTGTGGGCAAAATCAGTCAAACGAATATGCAACGATTGTTGTACTCATAAACATTTTCGAAAACGTTGGTGCACCGAAAACACTCCTCACCGACAATTGCACCAACTTTGTGTAAAACATTACAAGAATTTCCTCGTTTATGATCGTGTCAAGCATCTCTTCACACCACAATATCATAGTAAAGCGAATGGTGTGAGCTAAAGAACAAACAAGTCAACCAAAGCGGGACTTCGACTCGGACTCAACGATTATCCCGATGCGAAATGGTCTTTATTGTTTCGGTCAGTTGTGAAAATCCTAATTGAACAGATTTATCATGTTACTGGATTCCCACCTGAGTTCCTTCAGTTCGGCATTACCAGTCAAGACATCAACACAGTTCCATTGAGGAGGCAAAGCAAAGGCTTGCAAGCGATTACATGTACAACAAGCGGTAACTCAAAACAAGCAACAGTTTAATTCCGAACATCTCATTTTCAAGTTGGTGTTACTGTGAGATATCGATTACCACACAATTATTCAGAACTTGGTAACAAACTCAAACAGAGATGGTGGGCACCATTCCTAAACATTGACAATATGGGAAAAGAAACTTTTCGTTTGCAACAAATCGATCTCAACGACAACTTAGTGATCCGCATATTCACATCGCATTCTGTCCTTCTTGCACCGTAAGTGTGGCAAAAAGAGAGTGATAATAAAATCCTTTCCCATAACGCCATTAAAGCTACTAATACAGCGAACAAATCTTTTACACCATTCTCAGATGAACCTAATAACTCTAACAACAATTTTACACTGCTCTTCAATGACTCCATTGACGAGCAGAAGTCAAAAGACACCTTATGACCAACTCAATTTCCTGCAGCGTTAAAACAAATATAATTTAATTTTTGTGCCACATCGACTATAGGCAATTTCAACAAAAAGTTACCAACATTGCTGGACGTGGACGCAGGGAAGAGGACGACAACGAAATAAATCTGGTCATAAGTGGGTGCGTTTCTCGAGATTGCCCGCATTTGCAACGGCCAGCGAGTTAGGAGATTGGGACGTCCGTGGACACGACGCTGCCTCACGTTTCACGCGGGGTGGATTTGTCATTCCGAAGTAAAGAAGAAGCTGAATGGCAGGAACAGAATCGGAAAATTTGCGATTCAAATCGGGCTCAAGCATTGGAAGAGGAGAGACTCACCGATCAAAGCGAGCGTGAGTTCAGGCAATTCCAGAGAAACCTGAAAAAAACCAAACAACGACAGAAGCAACAACAACACAGCAAACCGAAGTGATGGGTCCTCTATCGTGGGAGGAATGCGACCCCAGAGGCCGTCTCTTTTTGTTGACCTTTTGGTGACAATGTGTTTGGAAATAAGTCTACAATTAGATGTCGAACTTATATGTACTTATTATAGATGGTGAATATTCTATATAATAATGGAGACATAAGAATTATAAATTACTTAATATATTTTATGTCAAATGTATCTGAATGAATATGTTGTGACAAAAGTTTAAATTTGATCTATAATCAAAATATTTAATTACCGTTCGAGACATGCATCCGCTGTCTCATCATTCAGTGTTTTGTTACAATGAAAAGATTGCATAAACAAATATATTTACATTTAGCGTAGTATACTATTAGCGTATTAAAATGTATTAAAGTAAATGAGCTAAATCGTGGAAAATATTTATTTAGAATAAAATATTTTTAAACTTTAGTCATTTACCCTTGTTTATTATCGTTATTAGCTCCTGGGTATTCAAATAGTATTCAAATTATTTGATTATATATCAAATTTAAACATCTGACGCAATTTATTCATTCAATTAAATTTGACATAATAAATGTTAGCTATTTTATAATTCTTGTCTCCATTATTATATAGAATATTCACCATCTAAAATAAGTACATATAAGTTCGACATCTAATTGTAGACTAATTTCCAAACACACTGTCACCAAAAGGTCAAAAACAAAAATAGAAGGCCTCTTGGGTCGCATTCCTCCCACGATAGAGGACCCATCACTTCGGTTTGCTTTGTTGTTGTCGTTGCTGCTGTTTTTTGGCTATTTTCAGGTTCTCCTGCAATTGCCTGAACATAAAAGAAACAATACTCTTAGTTGTAATTAATTCTCAATGGTCTACTAGTTAATGTCCGCCTTACAAACATTTGGTAGCTTTATAGGTTTGAGTCCGTCTTTATTAATTTCTTTTTTCTCCTAAATTAAGTAATTTACTATACTGAAGTAGTTTAATGTTCTTTAGAAGGAAAGATCATTAAATTACTGATATTCACTAATTTTCCGAAATAAGAACTTTAAAATATTGAACACAATCCGTTATAAAATTTATATGATTGTTATCGTTTAACGCAATTTAATTTGAAACAAAAGTCGTTGATCAATCATTAATAATTTTTAACACAAACAAAAAATGTTATTCTATTATGGAAGTTTATAATACAATGTTTATATGTAAACTTCCTTAATAAAATTCTTTAAATGGTATTTCAAACAATTTTTAAACTAAAAATTTTTTCAACAACTATAAAAGCCAATGCATGAAAGACAAATTCATTAGATGATGTTGATTAGTTGATGTTTATTAGTTGAGGTTTGTAAGCTTTAAAATAATGTTTTAAAAGTATTTAGACACTTTTATTATAGTTTAAAATGGCAGAAAAGCAGGATCAACATCAAAAAAATCTAGAAAGATTGAAAAAGGAAGATGTAATAGAAAGAAAAAGGCTAGCTGATTTGGAAGATTAAAGAAAAAATTTAAATTTAAGAGGAATTTAAATCTATTAAATTAAAACACATTAATATAAAGCAGCAAGTATTAAGCGATGCCAGAAAATTAGTGAAACGTTTGAAGGATTATGACGCGAATACCGATAAATTAATGGCACAAACGGAGAATTTAAACAAGTGCCCTGATTAGTTTTTTTTATCCCTTGTCCAAAATTTTTATTTCAATGCTACCAAAAATTCCTAATAACTTACTTTAAAAAAAAACTTTTTAAACATCATTATTAAATGAACTAAGAGAGATTTAGAAAAAATGTTAATTTAAAGAAAAAGACATTATATTGTAACTTTTTAGTAGTTTTTAAAAAATTATAAATGCTATTTTTAAGTGCTATTTTGTTCATTTATTATAGCTATTTATAGCGCTATTTTTGTATGCTATAAATGCTATTATTTCGACTCTAATAATTATATTTGTCTTATTTTATAGTATGGCACTAAAAATTAGAAACTAAAATGAATTTTAAAAATATAAATTAAAATAAATAAGAATATTTGTACGCAACAGTTTTAAAATAATTCGTAAACTTAAGACGTTTTCCATTTAAAATTACAAATGTGTTACAAAATATGCTGTTTTTAATACTAAACTTAGAAATTATACAAAAATGACATTATATATATTCTGAATATTCTGAAAATTTTAAAATTCATGTGAAACTTCATTATCTCGTGTGTTACAGAACTTATTTTATTTGTATTTTAAAAGAAATATTAATCTTCTAAAAACTTCATCATTGAATATTTGCATAACTAATTTGAAAAGTAAATGCTTACACGGGTTAGTTTATCCGTTTATTTTATTATATATATATATATGAAAATCTTAAAAATAATAACCCATTTAAAATTATTTGATTGAGAGAAATCCATTGATACAGTCAGTTGTGAATGAAAGTCAAAATCATTCATAATTATTTAAACCATCTAGCACATGTGGTCGCATTTTACATAATTAATTTAAAAGTGGTAAAATTCTCATAGACAAACTTTAAAAATTTTCTATTAATTCGTCGAGTTTAAAAATTAACAAATAGAAATAAACATTAAAAATGTTTTTATTCAATATTATATTCATTATTTTGAACAAATACTCAATATTTTGGACACTAAAAATTAAACCTTTTCATTGCTTTAATTATTAATAATTTCGAGAGTTCGTTAGCGACATATAGGGCACTACTAAAAGTGCCTTTTCTTCTTTTGTTCTGTTATTATTTTGAACCCTATTTTTATTTATAAGAATTGATATAAATAAATTTTTTATGAATAAAGTATTTAACACCTTTAAAATTAAGGTTCTTCTGAGGAAATTCTTTTCCAAAACTCTTAATAAAATATTAAGAAATATCAAGTTCCTATGTAAAAACCGTTAATTTTTTCTACAATTATAGCAATAGCAAATGAGTTAATGTTACAATTATAGCATTTTCTATTAGCCAACTCCTTAACTAATAGTAGACAAAAATGTTACGCTAGCCAATTTTAATCGCATCATTAGTAACAACAGTTTTTAATGCACACGTAAAATTTTATGATTACGGTATTTTATAAAGTCGAGCTTATTGATTTGACAATGTCGTCCGTCCGTCTGCCTCTACATTTGCAGTCTTATTTTAATTAAGAGATTTAACCTTTTTCTTACGTTAATAAAGACATATATTGTAATCATGGTTTAAAAACTGTTTAAGTTATCGCATTAGAATACATTAACCTAAGAAAAAGTGAGCTATCTATGAGTGAGTCGTCTTTGTTATATATAAATTGTTGACTAACGAAATTTTTAGGCAATGGCGAAGTTAAATCGATTACTATTAATGGATCCAATATTCTGAATTGTTAGATATTACGAAAATCAAACAATTGACATCACATTTGTATCAAGTATTGAATCAAATACATACTTTAAAACAATTGGTTTTAATTCACAATAATTATGTGCAATTTTAATCTATAATTATAATTATTATTCACGTTCTTACTATATTAACTTAAAAGATTAAAATTCCGCTAACAATACAAAAACTTATCAAAGTTATCAGATACTATTGAATCGTTTACTGGTCAATGACACAAATATTGATCCAAATGGATGGAATAATATCGAACCAAAATCGTGCCCATTTAAGAAGCTCAGAACAAACACGATTAGCCGCTATTGGACTATAAAGGTAAAGGTCAGTTGTAAGTCATTGATTGT
>JAQIXJ010003787.1:0-12015 GCA_034700185.1 Phthiracarus laevigatus | reverse complement strand
GACTGCGGACACACAGACAGACGGACGGACGGACAGTGTCAAAAGCATAAGCTCTACTTTTTTAAAAAGTGAGCTAAAAATAAACTATTTTTCAAATTACACGATTAAAATTGATTTTTAATTTTAATTTTCAAAAACAAAATTCTAAAATATTCAAAATCAAATAAAAACAAAATTAAAAAGTTATTTCAAAATCAAAATTAAATCAAAAAATTGTTTGCTATAAGGAAAGGAACACTAGTTTATATTATAAGCTCACTTTAAAAATAAGATTGATAGGATAAAACACTAGATTCCAAATAAACTTTAAGTATGCGATGAAATATAAGAGCATTTGAAATATTGTGAATCATTAGACTGTTAGTTATTTCTGTTTTCTCTCTCATCTGTCTGTTTGCCTCTCTTTCAATCACACCGCTCTCTCATTCTCTCTCCACTCATCATAAGTTACTATAATGAAAAAAGTTTGCTCGTTCATGATTCTCATGATTCTTCAGCTGTTAGCTAGGAATACAGTTTGTTTGTTATAGCATCTATCATGAAAGCGCAAGCTGTCGCAGCCTTATACCAGCGCTGATGAAAAGGTGTAAATGAAAGTCGCTCTAAAAGGGCAAACTTCAGGTTCTTTACTAAACAAAGATTATGATGACTCTAAGAGCAACAGCCACCTCTTCATCGACCAATAATTGCATTCCAAAAGAGATAGAGAAATGAGAACACATTTGTGAAATAAAGGTTCTCAGTATAATGTGTTGCCATTGTTTGAATCATATCAAACATGTCATGAAGTATTGTAATTTAATACTCAATAATAGTTCCAATAATGGCTAATCAAATCTACCAAACTATTAATATCTGTATTGTTATTTTAATTTTCAATTAAAAGCTATATTCACAATTAACAAATAAAATCATCAAACATCAAACTGTAACCCGTATCATAGACTTAGCAGTCTAAATATATTCGGAAGATTTATAAAGTTGCATAGATTTCGAACCTATGCTATATTTATTTTTGTTTAATATTATTTAAACTTTATGTGCTTTGAATGAAATTAAAATGAAAGTGTTAGTTGTTCAAAATTACTTTTTATGAGTTATTCAATAGAATTAATAACATATCCACAAATTTGTATAATATATGTCCAAAAATCGCTATCAATTTAACACTAAACCTAAATGAATCTGCATTTGTAGTCTAGACATATCTGCAGTTAAATGGACGACATTTAAATTTTAAGCAAAATGTATTATTTATTAAACCATTATTATTCAACAAAAATGTAGTTTTGTCAAGAAAACAGTAGTTGAAAGCTGTTTTCATGTAAATAAGCCAAATGTAATTTTGTTAATAATTTATTCGAGCAATTGTGTGGTCCAAGCATGAGTAATTCGGGCAAAAGGGTGACAGACTGGAAATTTAGATGTTATTACGGTTAAATAACTTAATTTGCTAATGTATGGCATATTATATTTGCCAAACTGTAATAAAAATCCATTACAGTCAACATCGAAATGTTTTATTCTTGCTTTTAGTCACTCACTTAGTCATTAAAAATACTTGCAAATTATTTAATAAATATTAATAACTAAATTTTTTCGCCAGTTTGGTAATAATTTTTATGTTTTTTGATTGATTAAATCATTTATCGGTACATTTGTTGATTGATTGCCACGAAACAGCGCAAACCTCCCCATTGCATCCTCTTCTCATCGATTTAACGCGTTTGCATCGATCACTGACTCTCAAAACTATACATCTATTAGTTATCGAGGAATTACTGACGAAAACTGATCAAAACAAAACAAAAACATAATTCATATCCAAACGAAAAGTACAAAGTATTAATTCCCACATTTTCTTTAATTTGGTTTTCCAGATGAATGGCCATTAGAAAGGCATCGATCAAATCTAGTTTTGGGATATCAACAATTTTTTCGTCTGCCACCAAATGACACAGAAGTAATCGAAGACAAAGAGGTTTTACTCAAGTGCCACGTTGCGAATCAAGCGGGTCTCGTACAAGTATGTCTATATCCATATTGTTCTATTGATCCTTCATTTATAGTTATATCCCATTATCCAAATCTTTTAATTAATTAGATATTTCTTATGTTTGCTAACAGTGTATCGTACATATAATTTACTAATGCTTTTTAATTTATAGTTTTTATTTTGTTTGAAATTTGTTCCCATTGCAGTTCGTTTAATGTGCATTATTTATTATGAAACTTTTTTTAGTTATTTTTAAATAATTTAAATATTAATGATTTCAGAATAGATAAAGTTTAGATAAAAGACTGGAAGAGAAAATTCTATAAATGAATTCGTTTCGAATTATGCAAATAAATTAAAAGCCTATTTTAATATTGTTGTCAAAAAAGTTTTGATTTAGTATATTTTGATTTATGAAATATACAGAATAAGAAAAATAAACTTGTCTACCGTATGATTAATGTTTACTAGACTTAATGTCAAGTTACTGTAAGTCTCAAAGTAATTTAACTCGCATTCTTAAACATAAAGATTTTTTTCGTAAAAATAATAAGTTAGATACAATCACAGGTGTTATAACCATCATATTTAGTTTCAAACATCCGACTCTCATTTTCATAATTCAAAATTTTAATTTTTGGTAGTTTTAAAACTAACGAATGTAGATAGCGTTAATCTGCATTAAATCATTTGAGTTCTTACCAAAATATTTATTTGTATTTTATTTAAGTTCTTTGTTTTTAAGATATTACACGTATTTATACTGTTTGAAGTCAAAATAAATATCACAATTTAATTTTGATAGTTTAGTAATTTTCTATTAATTCAAAAAATAATTTTCTAATGTGTCTTAGATTATGAATTATTTAATAACTTAGAAAGACTTGAACTTTAGCGATGTATTGAAAAATAAACTAATATTTATTACATTTTCTTTTAGTGGAGTAAAGACGGATTTTTATTGGGTAAGTGATTTTTATTTATTGCTATTAATTATTTGAAAATTTCACGTACAGGTATTTATTATGTCAGTGATGTGAACGATCTAAACAATTAGAACTTTTAAATATAAATATGCTCACAATTCAACGTTTTATATAATAATTTTTCTAATATGAAAAATTTTAAACATAATTCTGGATTAGAATAAAATATAAATTTTGAATTAGTTTTTCTAAATTTGCACATAGACTAAGTAATTACAAAAATTTTTAAAATATTTTTAATCTTACCATATAACATAACTTTATATATTCTCTACGTATTAAAAAAATATCGAATACTTGTTGCCTAAATTTTATATAGTTTAAATCACGTTAAATAAGAGTTGATCATCCGTTCACTTTTTTCATTTATTCTAATGGTTTAATATTATTTGAAGTTTTTTCGAAGTTTTGTATACGTAGTTTAATTTATATAGTCTATAACATTTCATTCATGATTAAATATATTTAATTGAAGTGAAATTATTTTTTCCCAAATCAATTCTAATTCAATCGATCGTTATAATATGCAAGAACATTAAATAAATATACAGTATATATTTTTAATAAATTCTCAATTAAATAAGCATTTTGTCAATATATTTTGTGTATATCTTTAATACATATCAGTATTAAATGTTTAATTCGTATCGTAAATTTATATACGAATACATGTAAGTGTTATCACAAATAATAATTAAGTATTTGCATTATTTTAAGAAAATATTTAATTCATAGCGACATAGGTATAAAAACTTATTAGTATAATAAATAGTATAATGAAAGTCGATTATTGTGATGATGAGTGGTTAACATGCGATTTATCTACTGTTTGCTTAATAGTAATAAAATTCCTTATCAGTTGAATGCTGTGCTTTTATGTCAGAACCGGAATTTAATTTGGAAGTAAAGCAAGGAAGTGCGCCTTCTTTGTTATGATCAAATTATAAATATAGAAAGAAAAAGAGAAATAGAGAGAGAAAGCGTAAGCGAAACGCACGAATTGTGGCGCATAAATGTATTGCTGCCTCGAAAGACAAATTTCAAGCGAAACTTATTCGGTTTTTATATGTAAGTTATTCTAGATGTTAGTGGACTTTAAGGAACCGCACCTTTTTTATAGATTGATCAAAGCGAAAGTAATGCGAAATAAGTTTTTTCTTTTGCTTTTTTTCTTTCTCTCAATGAAAATGTATTTGACTTTTACTGTAAGGCAATGAAACTACAATAGCAATGGTATTGTATTTTTTAGCAGCTCTCAGTTTCTTTCATTTCTATTCATTCGTTATTTCATACAACACTGAACTGTCTGATGGTTTTGTAAAGAAAAGTGCTTTTAGAACATAAATAAGTGGCGTCAACACGACGTTTGTATCATTTCTTGCCTCATTGTCCATCATCTTTAAACTTCATTTTATGTGTTTTGCGCCACTAATGCAAACTCATTTAATCGTATAATATCTTAGCTGGAGATACATAGATATATAACTTACAATACCCTATTATTATACGGCATCGAACACAATAATCCCATTATTTTATATTCAATATTAATACATAAATCTTTTATTAAAAGCTATTTCTTAATGACTAGTCATTAAGTTGGCAGTCATAAAAATAGATATTTTATACATAAGAAGTGGGTTTGAAAAGTTGATGAGGTATAACTACCATAGATTACTCTCTATAGTATTGTTAACCTCAAAGTATTTGCATATTAATCCCGAAATTCAATTTTTCAAAGCTATTGCATAATAGAAAATTGAGTTAAAACAACTTTCTGGACTTTTCTATAAACAAGCCCATATATTTATGAGCTATGGTTATTCATGAATTATTTTAGCAATAAATAAATTATTCAAATAGCTACAACTCAAATATAATATTTGAAAACTATAAAATACCTTTTGGTTTAAATTACCGTCTTTTGTGTGAACTATTCTGAATCTTTAATTCAAAATAGTTAATATTTAGGAATAAGAAACTAGTAGACGCACTTATAGTTTGATGGGTCAAATTTAAATAAATTTAAATTTCACTTTAGTTTGATAGGTTATATGTTGATTATAACTGCACTTCTTTTTATAAACTAATATTGCTTTAATATACTGCATTACATGCGTTAATTCTCGTAGTTTTTGATTATATATTTCACATTAATAAAGATTCAACGGCTAAACATTTTCCCCAAATATAAGCCTTGGGTTGGAGCTCTAAAAAGTCCGGTAGTAAAAGTATAAGTCCGGTTTTCTAAGCTCATAAATTGAGTCCATTGTTATTTAATTATAAGTTTTTAAAATAGGGGATAAATAAATGAAATTTTATATTCATAATTATTTATTTCACCAGGATTTGATCCAGAAGTTCCAGGTTGGCCACGATATTCGATGAGTGTAGACCGACAACGAGGCGTTTACAATTTAAAAATTAGAAATGTTCAACTTGTCGATGAAGGTAATTCAGAAATATATATATATATATTATTTAATTTTATTAATTAAAATTGTTTTTTTAGGAGAAATTGAATGCCAAGTGGGTGAGTAATGATAAGCTTTTATTTAATTTTAAAAAATCTAAATCGAAAAGATATTTTTATTATGTTTTTTAAAATTAAAATCGATAATAATATTTTTGAAAATTCAAATTCAAATAAAATTGAAAATTCAAAAAGTTAAAAAAACTGTCTTACAGTATGATAAAATGAGTATAAATTATTAAGAACAACTGAATTGCGATTGTACTTTACCATACGCATTGTTATATTCTAACAGTAAAAATTAAGTTTTTATGCTTCATTCAAATTTAATTTAAAACTAAGAAATATTATAACACGCAAGAATGTGTCCGGTATAAAAAAATGCACTCGTTTCTGCTATTATCAATTACCGTTATTTCTTACAATAGGGTACTCCAACACTAACGTACTTCAGTTGTTTTGGTAATTTTATTCTGATAGTATTTCTCACGATTTGATAATTTATTGCTAATCCACAAGAAACTATTTTTAATTTTCACCGCTCAGATATTACTTAAATGAAATGTTTTTTTTTATAAAATACACGATTGATAAATGAATGATAAAAAATTATAAAGAAAATTAAAAACAGTACAACACAATAATAAATTCAGATTAATTATATAAATTTATGTTGAAACTCCACTAAAATATTACAGTATCATAAAGTTCCATTGACGCGAAGCTATTATGGATACTATTTTACAGAACTGCTAACACATTTTATATAATAATGAAAGAAAGCTCATTTTCCCTGAGCTTGAGCTTGAACATGAGCTTAAGCTCAAAACTGGAAAAAATTGAGCTGAACTTAAAAAATATAATGTACTTTTGAGCTTGTGCTTAGTTATTCGTGAATGGGCATGAGCTTGGCTGTGAGCTTAAGTTTCACAAAAAAAATTATAAAATCCGTATCTAATAGGGAAATCTAACTTACTTAAACTCAAAAAATTGCAATTAAGCTTAAGCTTTTTATTGTACAGTATTTCAAAAACAAAAATATTTAAATGATGTATGCGATACTTATACGGAATTTTAAACATTTTATGGTATTATTTGTCTTTAATAATTACTAACACAAACTTAAGAAGCTCATTGGCTAAAGCATGAGCATGAGCTTATAAATTTAAGCTCAATAGATGGTGAGCTTTGAGCTTTAGAATTTCATTAAGTCTTTTATTTGAGCTTAATATTGAGCTTGAGCTGGCTTAAGCTAGCTTGTATTAATAATAACTAATAATTAATCTCAAAGAGCTTTCTCTCATCATTAATAATAACTAGTTTTACTATTGAAAGAATAATTCTAGATCTAATATATCACAATAAAAGTTTTTAATAATTTTATTAGATTTCTAAGTATTTTAACCAGAAAAATACTTTTTAGCTCCCTTTCTCAGAGAGAAGGCGAGCTTATGATTTTGACACTGTCCATCCGTCCATCTCTGTATCCGCACTAATTCGACCATTGATTTTAGCGCATATTTTATAATCGTTAACTTTGACATGTTACAAAACTGTAGACTAAATATTAATTAAAGTATTTTTTAATTAAACATAGTAGCTTAGATCAAAAGTATAAGAAAGTGAGCTATGGATTCGTCGTTCTTGTTTTATATAAAATAGTAATAAAATAAAAAAAAGTTTCTTTTAAAAATCTTTTCTCAATTCACTTTAAAAATAGAATAATTTTTTCAAATCTTTGGCTTAAAATGATAGAATTATGGAGAGCTATCATAAAAGTATCTAAATAATAGGTTATTTAAGTCCTTCTAAGTTTGAGAATATAAAGAATCGTAATACTGTATGGCATAATAATGGCAAACGCATATATATAGAGTGCTTTATATGCCAGAACATGATTGAATTAGTCTCACTCCATAACCATGTAATGCAACATTAGATTTTAGTCCTTTGGATATGATAGAAATACTTTTCTCCGAAAAAATACTAACTCTTTTTTCAATTTAAACTAAAAAAATCGTATAAACTAAAATTGATCTCATTTGTTAAAGTGATTTACACAATACATTGTATTTGTGATTTTGATTTAGGTCCAGCAAAGGATAACAAGCCAATCCGTGCGAGTGCACGCATCACTGTGTTAGGTATGGAATATCGCATTCGCTCTGGGAATTAGAGTTAAGCTCAGATGCCAACTCACTCTCCTTCTCCTTATTCGTATACTTCTTCTTTTCTTCCCTTCTTCGTTGACTTATTTTCTTTTTGTTGTGTTTTGTTGCTTTTTGCAACTTCTTATGCTATTCATTGCCTTCAATACCAGTACCGCCTCATGAGATTTTACTCATACCAACAAATCGAGCTCATAGTTTTAACATAACTAAGCAGAAGAATAGCAACACTAATAGCAGATTAGAAGTACGGGAGGCTGAAAAGATCACACTGGCTTGTAATACAAGCACATTGTCAAAGCCACTAACCATTCTTAAATGGTATCGCAACGGAATTCAAATAAACAAAGGTTTATTTATTTTAAAAGTTTTTATAATATCAAGTTTCGTTTTCCACGCAAAAACAAAACGAAAAACAATTTGCAATCTAACCTTAAACTTTAATGTTACGATTTTTTTGCGTTATCGATTTACCAACAGATAGCTATTCTGTGATCGTGAAAGAAAATTTAGGCGCATCAGGAAAATTGTCATCGACGTCAAGCACACTATCTATTTACACAAAACTGGATGATAATGGTATTAAAATTATACCATATAAGTTGCACTTAAAAAATAATTATTTCTTGTACGAAAAGGAGTGTCGTATTCGTGCGAAGGAGAGCATCGCGCTTTAATCAGGCCAATCAAGTCAACAATTACGTTAAGCGTCCTCTGTTAGTCTACTATATTGTTTATTAATTGATCAATTAGTTTTTCGTTAGTTGTTTAGAGATTGTTTCAATAAATTGCGCGTTACTAATGCCTAAAATGCCGATGTTGTGTGTTGCAGATCCCCCCGGATTGCCATCAATCGAAGGCTATACTTATGGTGATGTGATTAGTGCTGGCGATACACTCACTTTGGCGTGCATTAGTCGTGGAGGAAATCCATCTGCGAAACTGTAATCACGCTTTCATTCTTTCTTAAATAAAATTATATATATATTATTATAAGAGAAAAAACTGAGATTTTTAGTAACAGTAAGAATACGTTAGATTAACGCGATCTAATCATTATTTGCGTATAGAGTTTGGTACAAAGACGCTAATGAAATCGATAGCACATATTCGAGTAGTGGAGGTCGAGAATCGACAAATATTTATTCATTTACTGTAACGCCAAGTGATAACAACGCTCATTACAAGTGCGAAGCGACAAACGAAGTGACGACTCATCCGTTAATTGCGATCATACGACTTAACGTGTTGTGTAAGAATTACAATTGTGCGCCACTAATGCACACCATTCTAACATTATATGATACCCTTTACTATCTATCTTATCGATGTCCTATTCCAAAACGTATAGCATAATGTTCTGTGTCATGCATCCTTGTTTCTTGTATTCTCGGGGGAATTATTTTCTTCATCACAGAGCGAGGACGTCTGTGAGGCTTTATTTTTTTTATTATCTTCACTCAACTCTTTACAATTATATATTTATTGAAAACAGTTAATTCTTGAAATTTTCGTCGTAGTTTTTAAATTAATACCAATTATTCGCAGTTGTTTTTGATTATTTGTTTTTCTTTATAAATTACTGCATGCAAAATAAGTGAATAATTTATTGCACTAAATCATTGATAATTTGTTTTAATTTTGCGCTATAATTTTATGCGAACATTATTAACTCTACTTTAAACATGCTCTCAAATGATTAAGTGGGTGTTTTTATGAACAACAAAGACTACAATTAATTAAGTTTATTTTGTATTTTACTCGAGAATTTTAAATATGCATTCTATTTTTAAAAAATAAATAATACTTTAATTATGCGCTGTTTATGCAAAACAAGCTCAAATAAGGTTTACAAACTTTATATTGTTGTAAATTCTTTTCAATGGAGAATTAGTTTAAAAAATTTAACAACAAAAAATTTTATCAGATTCTTTACAACCTCTTTTATAACTGTTTTCAAAGCAGCGATTTATTTCATTACTAGTATTTTATTTAACCAAAATAAAGTATATGATTATACTGTAGTAACTTACGGCATAATTTTAATAACAAGTGATTTTCTTATCCCGCAAAAACTTATGTTAGCATATTAAACAATAAATTACATTTCTTGCATAAATTACATAATAATTGGTTTAATTTAATCTGCAAAAAATCCAATTTTATAAATTTTGTGCTTCATATTTTTGTTACTTTATTTTGCTAATATGTTTGCCACATAATTACTGAATATAACATTAATAGTAAAATAATTAGAGGTAAATAATTTAATTTTAGCATTAATTTATTTTTTGTACTGTAAACTCAAATCTAAAGGTTATTGTACTTAATCTCTCTATATTATCCTAATGCGGTATTTAAATACTAATGAAATTCATTACTAATCACCAAAATAAAGTTTAATTTTAATGAATGGCATAATATCAGCAAAATAAGTCATTGCATTTTTGAAATTTTGTTTAAAATACATTGAAATGTTAATTATTCTCAAAAATTCACTGTTAGTGAATTCAAACACAAGCACAAGCTCACCACCACATTTGGAGCGGAATTCCATCATTACATCTTATGAGTAAAATCCAAATAATCCCGGAATTAAAAAAATCTTAAATAGCATTTTTAACAAATTAAATTTAAAATTTCGTAAACAAGCTCATTAAGAGTCTGTGGAAAATTTACATCCTCGAACAATAACTTTTGAATAATTTACTGATATTTTACTTTTTAACTCTTTATACTTATTTTTATTTCCCTCATTTCTCTGCTGATAAAATAACAAATTTCAAATTGTTATTCACGTAATTAGATTGTAAAATACTTGCATTTGTTATGGTTTACTGAGTCTGAATTATTTCAACATTGCCGAAAGTTATTTATTATAGAAAAATTGTTTTAAACCTATTAAATTATTAAAATTTTAATTAAATTCTGTGCTAATTATTTCTATTTTAGTGTTTCTATATAACGTAATATTTTATATTTATAATTTATTTTTCAATTTACGGCTTTAAAGAAAGGCGCTTTCTATCAAAACTTAAAAATTAATTGCTTGTGGGATAAGAAAAATGTAAACAACGGAAATCAAAACGAAACAAAGAGAATTAGTTATAAGTTTTATTTTATTTTTATGCACCCAAATGAAATGGAATTTAAGCTAAAGATTTATTGAACAAAATTGTTAAATTAAATGCCTAATATGACAAATATTTTTTAGTTGCACCCGTCAAAGTAGATGTAATCGGACCTAAACAGGGAAAAATAGGAGATGTGTTGACATTAACATGCGTTTCCGGTCCTTCAAATCCGTCTGTGGAAGTTTTTTGGCTGATTGACGGTTAGTAAATAATTTAAGTTTCCAATATTAACTTTAGTAACTTAAATTATTCAATTTATTTTGCTGTGGATTAATTATTAATTATGAAAGATTTTACTGTACCTATCATTTTTAATATATATATAATGTATATACTCGTTCATTTATATATTTAAATTCGATTAATTCTAAATACCCACGCTCTGACTATTATCTAAGTTTTTGGAACATGAGCATACTTTTATCAAAACAAGAATGCAATCAATAATAATGCTAGAGTTATATGAATTATATAAAACTATTTACTGGGATAGTGATTAGTTAAAATTTTTTTAACAGTTTGTGTTTATTTTATTTTTAAACATTTTTTTGGCATAGTTGTTATTAAATTTAAACGCACCAAATATGCTGTATAAAAAAGAAATACTTTAGCAGTCTAGTGTACAATTCGTGCGGTAACACTCAAAGTTTATGCATCCTTTAAAAAAAGGAAATATGCAGTATAATAATATAGTAATAGCTTAATAAACTTATTTTATGGGTGTCCTGATAATTTTACCATTTTTTACTTAACTTCCCAAAAACAAACGCACCAAACAAGAAAAAAGTTCGCATACATAACGTTATATACTTGTCAAACCTAGAATAACGTTATATTTCACGTATATTACGATTTTATTATTTATGGGTTGTCATTATTTATTATTATACTTCGTAGTGCATCCTTAAAAATGCCAAATATACTATATTCGACAACATTATAAATCACTTTTTACCTTAACACTAACTTTTCCCAACATTTAGTGTAACCAAAAAATTAATGTAAAAATTTTTATTTTTTATTTTCCGTTTGATACTTGATTTTAGTTTAGACGTATTAATTTCTGATTTTTGCAGTTTATATATGTTTACTGGAGAACTACAAAAGATGAATAGAATATACTAAAAAGCTATTTCTTTTCATTATATGGTTAACGAAGTGCTTTTTAAAATACAATGAATATTAAGGAGTGATAACTAAAAATCCGGACTATGTTTTTATGTTTATTTAAAAAAACTGATTTGACATAAAAATATAT
>JAQIXJ010003786.1:0-12017 GCA_034700185.1 Phthiracarus laevigatus | reverse complement strand
AGAAATATTTAATAATGAAAATTTATTGTAGAAATTTCATATTTGCTAATCAATATGTAACACCGTATATATTTACACATATACAACATAACAAAACAAAATAATTAAACATTCTGTGAGAGATAATCTAAAATCATTAATAAATATTCTTTACCATACATACACTAAAATTGAATGTTATGTATAGTTGCAATAAAGTCTATTATTATTTTATCTGAATAAGTGATATTATTAAGTTTACTTGACTGTAATATAAATTTAAAAAAATGAAAAAATTGAAAAAATACTACATACGTACTGACTCACACACACATAAAGAGATGTCAAATTCAAAAGCGCTACTTTTTCAAACCGAAATAGAGGTCTAGACTACATATTTATAACTATTAACAATTCAGATGTATTACCAAATTTTTGTAAGTTTCAGTATTTTGTGGTTGAACTTATCCCTTACTTTGGTAGTGCATTACCCATCAATATTATTTTAAAAATACAACATACAATGCATGAATTCAAAATATTGTGACCATATTCTGACGGTGGCCACTAACGATCCAATACGATGACTATAACTACGAATGATTTAAACAAATTGATAAAAACTTATGATATAAGAGACCAAAAGCGACAAGAAATGACTAGACTGCAATAGACACAAACAAAAAAAGTTCTCTTTATTTGGCAAACATTCGCTTTTATACATACTGCAGAGGTCGCAGTCACATGATTGCGACTCTATTGTAAACAATTTCTATTGGTTGATGCCATACTGCACCAACTCTACATTTACATTGCATGTTCTCGAAATAAATAATCAATAATACGACATATAGGTTTACTTTTAAAAGTACATAAGCAGAAAGGGTCACAATATTATATTGAACTCAACCATTATACAGTATTATATGATAATTATTAATATTACATACGTCACTTACAGTTAGTTAGACGCTTATAAAAAATAGAAATTATTTCGGCATAAAAAGTTAGCTGATTATACCTTTATTATTAAAAATTATTAATAGGTAAATTGTTATTAGAATTTTATTTTCTAAAATTTATAACTAAAAATTAATGTTTTACAAGATAACAAAAATTCTTTAATTAAGCAAATTTTTCAAACTAACTTTTAATTTTAAACCCTTGTTTGTAAAATATCGACCTCTATTTGTAGAATATCGACCTCTACTTGTGAAGAATCGACCTCTATTTGTAAATTTTCGACCTCTATTTGTGAAGTATCGATCACTATTTGTGAAGTTTAGACCTCTATTTGTAAAGTTTAGACCTCTAATTGTAAAGTTTCGACCTATGAATTTTTCGTTTCGACGTCAATTTATGAAGTATTGATCTTTATTTATGATGTTTCGACATCTAATTTGTTAAGTTAGAGCTAGTTACGTCCTCTTTTTGTTAGTTTTTAACATGTTTTTAGTAAGTTAACACTTCATTGAAAAATCTAGGATAAAAACAACCCCACAGTGTCTTAAAACCTTTGTAACATTTTTTAAAGATGAAGTAAATTTTAGGTATTCTTCAAAGTTATGCAAACTAAAAATATTGTTAATTTTCACATAGATTTTCACGTAGAAGTTATTTTTTCCGAAAATAGAAAACTCATTACTGCATTGTCTTCATTAACAAGTTTATGTTTATATTCTTTCCAATCAGCATTTAATAAAATTTTATCTTTGTGAGTCAATGGATTTTTAATTTTTAACGGTTTATCAACAAAATATTTCCCGCCAATTTCTAAAAAATATTTATACATTAAAGCAGATTTTTGGGCAATTTCCTCGGAAGAACCTAAATATTTATTCTTTAGAAGCATCTCTGATAGACTTTCCAACTTAGTGTGAACAAGTTTTCCGGGCGAAATTACAGTGTTATAATGGGAACTTAGATCAAAATTATTAATAAGATTTATGTTATTAAATCCCAGTTTTTCAAAAATGTCAAGTGTATTAAAACCAACTATTAAATACATTCTCATAAATCTTTCTTATTCGTCTCTCACTTCGGTTGCATGAGGTATCAACAATTTTGTAAAAGCAATATATCCACTCTTATCGCACAAAGAAATTTTGATATTTTCAGTAGTCTTATTGCAATTAAAATTATCTGGTATGTTCAGTTTTTCATTTCCTATTCCTAAATAATGTGTAAAAGCTTCAACATCCTTTTTATTAAGTTTATAATATTCTCTATTAGAAAATCCATTAGATTTTCTTTGGATCGAATCTAATTCACAAAACAACCTTACTAAACATCTCTCGCTTGGAAATGGAGAATCCCATGTGGAAAAATCGTCAAAGCGATGTGGACCGTAACTGGAAGATAGGTTTTCAGAAGTACTTGGAGTAGAGTATAAGTCGATATTTAAGTTATTGTTTGAATTCATTTTAGTAAAACTTATACTAACTGAAATTCGCAAATAAAATGATTAAGGGTTACATTTTTTTAAGTTATATTATATGAAAATTAAATTTGATTTATTATTTTACCTTTTTGTCTAACCTTATGGATGAGTAATTAACAGTAATAAATAACTCTTACAAATTAAAACGGTTTCGTTGGCTTAACAAATTTTTGATAACATATGTGTAAACGATTAGATCACAACAACGAACTTTTTCTTTCTAAATTTTATATCTGGTAACTCAAATGTCTAGTGGGAGATATCTTATGACGGAGCATGCGCATGCATGAGTACCTGTCTTTGGCTATGAGTTAGGTCACGTGATTTAAATAGTACTCAGAAAATGCTGTGATCTATTTTAATACCCTCGTTTTGAAAAATTTTAAAAATTTAAAACAATGTAATCAACTTTGCCGCTTTTAATTTAAATGAACTAGTGATTATTGTAATTTAGATAAATTAGTTTAACATTATAACAAAATCTTAGAAATTAATTCCCTTTAATTTAGAACTTATGAATTTTTAAATAATCAATATACTAAATTTTTGATTTTATAACAATAATTTTTCATTATTTAAAAAATCACTTATAAGTAAGTTAATAGTCTTTGACTTTGTTAGTTACCATAAACACTCACTAGGTGTCGACAAATAACTTAGAGTAGAAATGCTCTCTTAATCTACTATACGAAAAATTCAAAAAATTATGTAATTTATAAGCTATGGTAAATTTGGTTTTTAGCCTGTAACTCTCCAAACCCCAGGTTGACCCCTTAATTTTTGTTAACCATACCAAAGATTCTTTTATAATACACAAAATATCAAAAAATAAAAATATGGTTTGAGCCCGTTTGTCCACAAAAAATTCGGGAAGTTAAAAATAAGAATTCAATTTTTACCGAATACGTAGAACTTATAACCGCATGCGTGGTATAGTATGTATGAAACATATATACCAACATGATAAGACATGAGATATCCCATTTAGTTGTGGCAGAGAGTCATAACTGAATTTAGAATATTTTATATCAAAAGACATGCGCAATATATTCTTCGCTGAATTCTGAGTTATAGAATCAGCACCATTTTTACGGCTTAATTTTAATTACAATTAACGCTAAATTAGCGACTTTTAAGTATGAAATTTTATTTAAATCAATTTATAAGAACACCTAGAACTCCAATTGACATTAATATCTAACTAAAATACACTAATACTTTAATAAAATTTTTTTTCTATTTCCTCTCCTCTTACAGATAGCTGTTGCCTCTCCCGCTCGGAAGAATTTATTCTTTTGCACCCGAGCCATAAGAGAAGGATCCGTGCGCTGACGCCGCAGATAATGCATGCTCTTGCGGTATCGAATATTCGCCGGGTCATAAAATTCAGTTGGCCTAAATAATAGATTGGTCTAGTCAGACACATAATTTTTCCAAAAAAATATGGACTTAGATTTTTCAGTAATTCTATCACAGCTATTCTATCAGTGTGACAGTGCTATTACTTATAATTGTAAAAAAAACCATAATATAATCAGAAACGTTCATTACAAAAATTAATACGTTTGTTTTGCTCTCTTTTATATTTTAACAGACAGTTTAAATAATTGAAAACATGGAACAAAGTAGCTATTTATTTAGTTCTACAGCTCGATTAGAAATTTATAAAAAATGGCTTGAAACAGCACAACTAGGAGAGGATAACTCTACATTGGCCGCTCTTACTGTTGCTTTTTTCTTTGGTCCTGGTAATAAACCTATTAATAAGTTAACCTTTATTATATGGTAACCGAATTTTAATATATTTTCTAGATGAGAGAGTGAGAAAACAATCATATGACAACATGGTTGAGATTCAAGCTCACGGTAAAGCATTTCTGTCATGTCGTTATTCATAAACATTATAAAGTTAATATTCCCCAAGAATGCGAGTTATATGGAATGGATTCCATGAGTGCGGATGAAAAGGCATACATGATTATGTTGGCTACAACTCTAAAATTAGTTATGGCTCCGGAGGCTGGAATTTCACCGATTAGAGGAGTTTGCATGCCTGAATATGAGGAGGCATTAAGAGAAAATGAAGACGAAAGCCGAAACACTTTCTTAATAGCGGTGGTTAAATTATTCAGAAAAGGAAAACATCTCATTTCAGCTTATGGTTCACAGGAGCAATCCCGAAAAAGAAAACAAGTATTATTATAAACGAAAGTAATTTTTAGACCCAAAAAATACATTTAATCTATTCTTTTATTTAGAGTTCAACAAAAACAGAGTCTAAAAAATCCAAACCGAAACGTAGGAAACACTCAAAGAAAAGCAAAAAGAATAAAAAACGTAAAACATCTGTTAAGTCGGCTCAAGGCACCTCTGGCATAAGTACTGATCAAGTTAGAAGTGCTATCGTATCAACTGATGGGTCTTCTATAATTCCAGCAACAGATGAGCAAAATACTCAGAGAACAGAAGGAAATTCAGATAATATCATTTCCAATGCAGACATGGAAGTTGCCGTTAATATTGAAGTTCCAGCCGAAATTCAAAATGAATCTGATCATTCAACCGATATAGAAAACGAAACCGATCAAGTGAATAATAATGAAATTGTTCCTTCACAAACTATATTACCGGTGCAACATAATATTGCAGCAAAAACTATAAAATTGACTGATAAACCTCAATTAAAATTGTCGAAAGTATAATATCAATTTATTCGATAAACTTAAAAATATATTAATTTAATAATTTTATGTAAATTAGGTAAAATGCCAGGAATGTATTGATAATAAGGGAAAGAGAAATTGGGAACATGAAATTCATGGGATTGTTGGGTTCTCAAAATGGAAGGACCACTTTATAGTTAAGTGGAAAGGTCACAATGACAGCGAAAATAGTCACGTCCATGTTAGTAACATTGGAGAAAATGCGCTTCATTTATTTTTGGACAATTCGCATACTTTATATGATGAAGGATTCTCTCAATCTTGCGCAACTAGTAGGCTTATTTTGCAAAATGAAACCAAAACATCATTTGAAAATCCAGATTTGGAATTAAAAGAAATTGAAAAATACAATCCATTGAAAGGACCTTATAACATTACTTATAACTGCATCAAAAGAAAATATATAAGTGAGAAAAAACTCAGCCCAATTTCATCCTTATTTTTACCGTAAGTTATGAAATTCAAACATTTTCATCAAAGATTTTAAAAAAACTTAAAATATTTATTTAATAGCTGTATGGATGACAACAAAATGAGAGGCGGAGCTGATTATTTCTTGCAATTCTGGGCAGACTTAAAAACTAAGTGGGACGAGGTACTTCCAGAAAGCGAGTTTGCGGTTTTAGATAGAATACTTGGCAAGAATATACAATCCAACTCACATAAACTAAAGAAAAAGAAAATTGACAAAAATATCGATTTAGGAGTTGGCGACCGAGCATATAGAGACCCATTAACAGTAAATATAAGTCTTAACTCTGCCATGAAAGACAAAGATAAAGTTCTGATTTTATATTGCGATGAGACCCAAAAAGCCAACTCAGTAACTTACTCTCATGCACAACTTTTACTAATTGAAAAAGAAGGCACAAAAAAACAAAGTATTATAAGTTTTAACTTATTATCTTAAACTAATCATTGGTATTGTATTTTTAAATTAGTGTATGTATTCAATCCTTTGGAAAAAACATCAGCAGCAAAGGTTCTGTCACGGGATTTGATTAAGTTTTGCGACGCAATAATTGGACTAAAAAAAGACGTATTCGTATCGTTTGGCACTCAACGCGATTCTTTAGATTGTATGCAGAGAGTCTACCAAATTGCATGCAACATATTAGATGATCATGATTATAAAACTGAAAAGTTTGAGATTTTTAAATATTATAAGAAATAAATTATGTGTTCAATGTTATTTAAAATTTACTTGTCATAATAACCAATACTGTTCTACTTAAATATTATCCAATACATTATTTATTAATCTGAAATATATATTAATACTAAATACTAACTTAAATTTCTCTTTAACATTCTAAAGTTTTTAATAATCAATTACAGTTTAAAACTTAATTTTTTGAAATGTAATGTAATTGTTAAGTATTTGTATTGTAATGTTATTAAGGTTGTATGAATTTCAATTTGTTTTAAACTCAATAAATGGTTTAAAAATTAAAAACAAATGTATCCTTTATTAAAAGTTAGCTGTTTTATATCTTTTGACACATTCAGCCAATACAATAATACAAATTAGAAACCCGCTTCCCGTGAAAATTCCATTTTTATGCCCGTATAACGTATTAAAGTGTTTATATTCTTGTAAATGACGGTTATTTAAATTTAATTTCTGTTATTTTGTTTTATTATTGCATTTCACACTTAACCTTTTTCGTGCAATAGAACAATAAGTTGAAAATTTCAGATATTGTTAGGTAACGTTCGTAAAAATAGCTGATTCCAATATTATAGGAGAACGTGACGGAGAGAGAGGGGGGAGATCATTCTTTTAATATATAAGTAAGATAATAAATCAAAACGGGCATAACTATTAACAATATAAGTGGAAATAATATTAACAAAATTTCTGAGTTCATTGAATATTCGTTCATTATTTTTCACATCATTATCAACGGATATATTGTTGGCTATGCTTTCATTGTTGATAGAAGTTTCAGTATCATTTAAATCATAATATTTAATTATACTTGTTAAGAACCCGCTTTATGGGAATAAAAATATTTTATGACCGTATTACATTTGATTAGTATAATGTACTGCACTCGTTTAATATTATTTAATTGTTAAATTTCATATTTTACTTATTTAAATTTTCCGAACAATATTCATGAGCGTAGTATTTTTTATTTAATAGGAGATCTGCTTTATATTGTTTAATTTATTGTTAGGTAATCCTGTTTAAGCTTAATAATTAAGTTCTATAGGAGAGCGTAACATATTTCAAAATAAAGTCAATCTTTTATATAATATATACGAGACGAAGAGTAATATGAGAAACTATACACGCACAGACAAAACGAATACTTAACATTCTACATAAATTTATTTCGCAAAAGCATCTAATCTTTTCAAAGTTTTTATTTCTTTATGCTAATTGAAACCGTTTAATGGATATAAATTGGATAGATCTACGTATTCTCAATTAGTGTATATCAGACTTTTCTAATGAAGTCGTATTTTTTACTCAATGGATTTTACTGATTATAATAAATTATCACCAATCGTCTAGTTATTAAATATTCATCAGTTTTAAAGTGGATTTATAGTTCTGTTTTATGTCAAATTTTACATTTAAATTATTAAATAATTGGTTTTTAATCAAAGCTATCACTTTTTCATGTGTTTATTAAAACAAATTTATGTTTAACTTTAATTAAATTATTAAAAAAAAATCAATTCTTCTCCTAGTATATAAATTATATAGACATTAAATTTTTATTCTATATTAAAACATCTAGTGTCTGCTTTAATTTATTTTAAGAATCTACATGAATTACTTTAGATTTAATCATTAAACTTAGTAATTGTTTTTAATTTTTTTTTATGTTATCTTTGTCTAATTCCTAAGAAATAATTTGTTCACTAGGACTTAATTATTCTTTGAAACCTTCAATAACTTATTTCTTCTTCTAAATAAGTTTTATCTTAATTCTAATATTAATTTATCATTTATTATCATTTCTTATTTTAACTATTAATAATCACATCAAGTGTTATAAAATAGTCTTTACTTCATGCGAGACACAACAATTAATTCAAAATTGTCTGTCAAGTAATATAGAAAACGTCATTAATCAAAATCCACAAAAGTTTGTATTAATTTTGAGTAATTATTTCAATTATAATATTTCTCTTAATTTTAGCACTTATTTAATACATCTAGTATTACAAACAAGTCTTTGTTAGATATCAAGACACAACAATTAAATCAAAATCGTACGTCAAGAACTATAGAAAACAGATCACTATTTAAAACTAACAAGTATTTTAAGTCAGCAAAATCAACACTGCTTAATTACGATACATCGATTAGTTTTAATATATCCGTTTAATTCCAATAAAATATGATATTCATCAAGAATGCACATTATGAATGTCTGTCAGTGTTACAAATATTTCTTTTAACAGAATTCCTAGCATATCACTTATAAATAAATTACAAAACTACTACTGATTTCTAAGATACTTATACATCAAAACACATCTCGAAATTTAAAAGACAAAATTGTCGTATGTTTTAGTATATTATAAGAAATCAATACTAAAGAAATACTAATGTGTAACACTATGCAGATACGCACGACAATATTATAATAATATAATGTTTACTATCACTAAATATGAATAATATTAGTTATAAATCTAAAAGTGAAATTAATCTTTACAATTTTTTTTTCTTTTTGTTTCTTTTTGTTTGATTATTTAAATATTTTTATTTAAACTATTTCCTACGCCTAATGTTTAATATTGTTAAATACTAAGAATATTACTAACGTCTATCGCTACATAAAGTTTATCACTAATAATTAATTATAAATAGAAGATTTAGTAATATATAACGTATTTCACAGATATGTACAGTTTCTTAGTTTTATTTTACAGAGTTTTAATTCAACTGTTGTTTTATGTAATTTTTTTTATGATTTTTTTTTAGCAAAGATAACTATACTAAAATAAAGTGTAGTATTGGGCAAAAAGGTGTTTGTTTTAATGGTAATGTTACATTTAAGACTACTGACTATGTTTTTATTTCTTTTATAGAACAAACTTATAGAAAACTTTCAATAATTCATGGCCACTCGCATATAAATCTTTTAATAATTAGTTCCATATTAATCGGCAGTTTCATTTCACATAAGTTCTCAAAGTTTAACTCTGAATATGGTACATTGCAACCGTCGAATTTGTGATAATAATTTATATGAGGTTTATTTATTGCAATTCTAATTAACTCATTCATAGCATTATCAGTAATATTCGGAATTGGTTTAAATTGAAATGACTCAAACTGTGTACAATTGTACAAAACATCGCAAATACCAATATCAGTAATCTGTTCATTATTACTATTTGTGTTTTCTATGCGCAAGGTCTTTAAGTGAGTTAATTTTGACAAAAAACTCATTGTTTTATTAGAAATTAGCTCAGTTGTCGTAAGGTTGAGAACTTTCAGATTTATCAGGCATAATGCAGTCTGAACAAAAAAGTCGTCACTTATTATGGATGCAAATGAGACTTGTACCAACTGGTCACAGTATTTCACTTTTGAAACATTTAGACCATAGGTATGAGTGTCTAAAGATGAGTTATAGTAGTTTAAGTTAAACTTCATAGAAAGATGTTTCAATAAATCGCACTTTTCTATTGAACTTAATAGAATGTTCGTGTTAAGAGCTACATTGTTATTTCTAACAAAAATTACTCTTAAATTTGTAAGCTTCTTACAATTGTTTCCAATTTCAAAGAAATTAGTGTCATTTCGTAAAGATAAAATTGTTTCACTTTTTGGTTCAATTGTTAACCAAAGTTTTTCTAAGTTAATTAGTTTTGAAACGCAATTTAAGAACTGTTCGACATCATCACCGTTAAAGGTAACTTCGAAAACCTTCAACGAAACTGAATATAATGTTACGAAAGCATTGAATAATTCTGTTATTTCACAATCGAACATGTTTTTTACTTGACGTAGTTTTGGTAATATCTTGTATTCGAGTTTGTTTAGATCTTTTAAAATTATTTCGCATAATGAAATGTTAATTATTGACTCTAAATTATTACAACGTTCAAGTTGTACACTAAGTTTGCCATTTCGAAATTCTTTTAATGAATTATCATTTTGTATTTCAATTAAATTACTGCCACAATGTCGATAAAAATAATCGATATCATTTTTCAGCCATGCGAATGGAAAGTGATTTAGTTTAATACAATTTAATTTCGGGCAGTTATCAGCAATTAGTCGTAAAAGGTCACTATTGAAAACATGCTTGTATAATTCAATATAAACTTTTCGTATATTTTCACATTTTTTCATCACTGTTCTAATAGAATGAAACACATGTAAGGGAGATTCTATACTTGTTAGTTTTATCGATAATGTTAATTTGTGTAAATCGAATTTATATTTTTCATTTTCTTGACTGTTGTTTTGGTCACTTAACAATAAAACTGTTTGTGTTCTATACAAACAACCTTTCCACTGTTTTGAAACATTTTCATATTTTAAACGATTTACTAAAGACAGATTACTAAGCAAGACTTCACATAAATCGTCACAAAATCGATCAAAACTGTCACGGAACTGTCCACACTTTAAAATATATGTTTTGTAAGAGTTTAATCTTTCATTATCTTCTACCATGTTATTTTGTGTATTACTATATTCATCGATCATTTTTGCTGTTAATTCTCACTAGTAGTATTAGTCAACTAGCACAAAGAGTTTATCTAATACACTCATGGATACAGAATGTTGGTATTCAATTTCACCATACATTATTTAATATTAGTTTTTGCTAACGCACTGCGCAAAAAATTATTGTAATGCGCACTGTTGATTGCGCCGTGTATCATAAAACAGATGATATAGCAGAATGGACCATTACATTTAACAAGCAACAAGTTTTAATAATATTAATTATTAAAGTGTTAAGAGTTTAGCTACTATGTTTTTAAGGGTCACTAATTTAATGAGGATGTTACCCATTTATATATATTAAGTGAAAAATTGTGATATGTATATATCTCGTGATACATAATTTATTGAAAGAGAAAAAATTATATTTTCAATTTGACGGAATTACTGATAGGTTAAAATTAGAATTACATGTTTTTTTATGAGTGTTATAATGTTTTTGTTTATAATACCAAGAAACTGCATTCCTACAAAACACATCTTTTTATGAGAGTTAATAGTTTTAGTAAAAACTTGAAATTCTAAGATATTTATATATATAAAAAAATTATGAGTTATGATAAATAGATTAAACTTAGATAAAAGATTCACAAATACTATATGTGTTTTTGTTCTAAGCTAAATGGGAAATTCTTAATACATTATTATTAAGAGAAACTAGGAATTATTTATATTGTTAGAATTTTCGTTGTTTTACCTAATTTGATAATCGATATATTTGTAATTTTTTTTTTATTTAAACTTTTTATATAAAAACATTTAATGAGTTTAAATAATAAAGCATGTATATTTACAACAATGAAGCGACTAATATAAAAAAAATTTATACTAAAGTATCATTATATGGTTCGAATTCGGAAAACGAAGGTATTGGCGGCAATGGTTCACCAAAATACAATAACCTTTGTTGAGCAGCTATAATAGAAATCTTTGCCAAGTCATAACATCTTTTATAATAAAGCACAAAAAGAACTAATAATATGGATGACAATAGCAAGAATCCGATTAAAATTAAGCAAATTTCCGATTTTATAATAACATTTTTGTTTACTAACTTAATCTTCATTATCTCCCTTTTAATTTCAAGAAAAACAAAATTAAATTCAGTGTCAAAAAAACATAAGTGAGGGTTATAATTATTAAGATCTATATTCTTTGGAAGAGA
>JAQIXJ010003785.1:0-12020 GCA_034700185.1 Phthiracarus laevigatus | reverse complement strand
GTTACAGGTGTTGATACTGGTTGAACATTACATTCTTCTAATAGTATTTCACAAACAATATCACATAATTGCTAATCACGTAAACAACAATACAGTTATTATATATTTATTATTATTTATTATTATATTTAACTCACTTTTAAGTCATTTTCGGGCAAATATTTGCATTCGCGTGCAATTTCTATCCAATTATTTATATTATTAGACATTTAAATACAATTTAATATTAAATTAAATAATTATAAATCATATGATGACGTCATATAAACAATATTAGGGAATTTAAAGAAATTTTGGGGAAAATACTGTATAATAAACTTTGGTTTATGTTAAAATTAAGGCGTATATTCAATCAAATATAACATAATATCATATGACTTATGACTGACTTATCAATATATTCATATGAATAGTACAGTATAAGTAAACAAAAACAAAAATTATTAAAATACGGATTTTTGACATTTAATTTTACACGTATTTTATCTTTAAATTTAACATTTTTGAAAACTTTAGATTAAATATTAATGTATTTTTTAAATAACTTATTAATAGACTAATTAAATAAAACTATTAAAAATGAATGTGTAGTGAATTGTTTTATCTGAATTTTCCAAAAGTTTGTCTGCTTTTCACATTTTTTTATAATAATAAATCGATTTTGTTGAAAATAATTTAGGAATATACAGTATTACAATGTTTTGATTAAACCCGGATATTTATTCTCAAAAAATTAAAAAATATGCGAATATTTATTCTCAAATATTCTTTTGCATTCTTTTTTATTTAACACATGAGTGCATTCATCATAAGCTTTGGGCAAAAATTTTTCACAGTCAGTTTTGGAAACATTTTTTTTAAATAGCTCATAAATTTTTCAAGTTTTTATTTTAAAATTTTTTAGCTTCCTCCATTATTTGAAACTTAGAAAACCCTCTTTTACATTTGAAAATATTTTAACAAACTCAAACCAAACTAACACAAGAAATTTAATAAATTGCGAATACATGTTTTAATATTCATTGAGTTTTAATTACCTGTATTCTAAGAAAATGTCATAAAATTAAGAGAAATTTGAGTTAAAACTTGTTCGTATAAGTTATTATTTTTACAATCAGCTCAAAATACTCTTAAAACATAATAAATATTCCTTTAAAATCAATTAAACATTAATAGATATTCTTTAAAATATGTAAATATTCTTTTTGCTAAAATCTGTAAAATATTCTTTTAAGTCTTTTATATTGTTTTGTCAAAATCCGGGCTTTACTCATAAATCATAATAATATAAGTTTCTATCACGTGTCAATAATAACTAAAATATATATTACTTATATTACAATGTTTTTATTTGAAACCGAGTTTACTATTATTGAAACATTAAAGTCTTGACTCTTCAAAATAATTTGTTATTTTTCCCCAAAAACTATATAAAACTAAACAAATATTAAATAAACATATGACAACAAAGAAAATATATTATTAAACGATTAAAACGCCTAAAATATTAAAATGAAGAAAAAAGTATTAAATTTATTTAATATTTATTAATCAAATTGTATTAATTATATATTTGTTAATGTCTTGAGGTATTATTAATGGGTAAAAGTGGTTCCGGTAAGACATCAATGCGTTCAATAATATTCGCAAATTATATCGCTCGTGACACACGAAGATTGGGTGCAACCATCGATGTTGAACATAGTCATGTCAGGTTTTTGGGTAATCTTGTATTAAATTTATGGGATTGTGGTGGACAGGAGGCGTTTATGGAAAACTATTTTGCGGCACAAAGAGAGAATATATTCAGAAATGTTGAAGTTTTGATTTATGTTTTTGATGTTGAATCACGTGAATTAGAGAAAGATATGCATTATTATCAATCATGTCTTGAAGTAATCAATTGTTTGTCATTACTATTGTTATTCGTTATTCATTAATACATTGTTGTTATTATTAGGCTATTCTTATGTTTTCTCCCGAAGCAAAGATCTTTTGCTTGATTCATAAAATGGATTTAATACAAGAAGATCAACGAGAAATGGTATTTTAATTTATATATTTATTTCGATTCAATGATTAATATATGAATATATACAATTGAATAGATATTCAATGAAAGAGAATCGGATTTGCGTCGTCTATCGCTTCCACTTGAATGCAAATGTTTTCGCACGTGTATGTAAACATTATTATTATACTATTAATATATAACAATATATATGTATTATTATTATAGCAATATGGGATGAAACATTATATAAAGCGTGGTCAACAATTGTTTATACATTAATACCAAATGTTAGAGAATTAGAAAAACATTTGAATTTATTTGCAGAAATAATAGAAGCCGATGAGGTATTATTGTTTGAACGCGCAACATTCCTTGTTATATCTTATTGTGAACGTAAACCACATCGTGATATTCATCGATTTGAAAAAGTTTCAAATATTATTAAACAATTTAAATTAAGTTGTAGTAAACTCGCGGCACAATTTCAATCAATGGAAGTTAAAAATTCTAATTTTGCCGCTTTTATTGATGTTTTTACACCAAACACTTATGTTATGGTTATTCTATCTGATTCAACTATTCGTAAGAAATACAAAATTATAATAATTGTTTAATTATTTATATTTTATTTATAGCATCGGCGGTAACTTTAATTAATATAAAGAATTCGCGTAAACACTTTGAGAAGTTGGAAGGTGTGAAGAATACTCATATATCGAGTACATCTCAATCTTCAAACAATTATAATATTCGTTAAAAATATGCGTTTAATAATTTTGCTGTTTTTATAATAAACTCTTTATGATTTGCATATAATTCAATATTATTGTCCACATCTGTCCATTTGACGCCATGAGCGTCATCTCCAGCACTTAACACAATATCACCCATTATTTGATTTGTATCATCATGAAAGTTAATTGCAATTGTTTCCATCCATGCGTTGTCTGTATTACTAATAATAACAATAACACGTGTTTAATAACAACAATGAATGAATGAATGAATGAATACAAACCGCGGGTCATCAACATATCCACTATATATTTGTTTTCCTGAACTAAAAAATGTTTTTAATTTGTTTTCCAATTCATTTTTTTCATTTTCATCACATTCTAAGATATTTAATGCTTCTTCAAAAAATTCTCGTTTTAAAGTATTCGATACATGTTCACCAGGATCAACCATTCCCTAAACAATACGATAATAAATAATACAATAAATACAATAATATGAATGAATGAATTACTCCAGGAATTGCCCATTGATTTGTATCACGACGTTTTATTGAAACAAATCTAATAAATTAAATTTCAATTAAATAAAAACAAATTAACATTAATTTCATTTAATTTACTGAAGAATTGGTAAATTGGTTTTAATGTCTTTAATAATTTCATTGTTTTTTCGTTTCCAACGCGTCACTATTGGATCTGCTGCATGGTTTGGTCCTAAATAAACAAATAATTACGTGATTGTCACGTGTATATCACGTGGTGTTCATACCCCATCGACCCAAAACGCCACGCAATGATATACCAGTTCTTCCCATTGGATTCAATGGATAACCATTTGATGATATTTTGTATTGTGAGACAAAACTAGTTCGATCTATATTACCATCAATTTGATTCCATTTTGGTTTAAAATTCGGATCACTTTTGGATGCAATAATAAATGTTATATAATACCATATATATTATTACAGTATTATTATTAATATTTTACCCAATTGATGGATCAGCCCATGTTTTACCATTAAAATCAATAGTAAATGGTTGTGATTTGTATTCATTCCAAACAATATCCCAATTGTTTAAATGTTTTGGTACATTAAAACGTTTAACACAATATTCACCAATAATACAATTAATTAATTGTTGTGAATCTGAATTATATTAAACTATTATTATTATTATGTTATGATTACAATTATTACTCACAGCAATCACTCATTTTTAATGAATTATTATTATTTATTATTATTTTGATTATAAATACATTAAAAATACGTTTATTAAAAAACATTGAAATATGTAAACAATTTTATAGATGTAAACAATATGTTATGTAATATTTAATGATGGCATTAAGCAAAATCCTTTTATTAATATTAATCTGTTGTTAAAACACTGACGAACAGACATATAAATTGATAAGCTTGACTTTTTTTAATAAAAAAGAGCTAAAAAATAATAATTTATCTCGGACTGTTCCATAAGAGGGTTTTGGGGGTTAACATAAAAATCTTATCAATAATTCATTGAAATTTGTGAATCAATAATAAAAAATTTTAAAATTTCTGACAACAACAATAAACTTCAATAAAAAACAATAAATTTCAATAAAAAAAGGAACAGTGATTTACTCGTTAGCAATGTTAATATTATTTAGTGATTGGTTTCTTTTATTTTTTAGCTCACTTTTTATATAAAAGTGGGTGTGACCATGTCTGTCTGTTCGTCCGTCCCGGTGTTCGTAGTCTTATGTTAATAAAGAGATTTAACCGAGTTATATTAATAAAGGGATTTTGACTTTTGACATTTTAGATTAAAACTAATTTATTTATTACATATGTTTGCATAATCCTATTGAAAAGTGAGCACACTATGAATGTGTCGTTCTTATTTTATAATAATTTAGTTTTTTTGTTCTGAAACCTTGTCTAAATCAAAGCATATTTAATTTTGCATATTTTATTAATATCAAAAAGTTATTTAGTATAAAAAATATAGTTAAAACTGAATATATAACTACATACAATGCACAGACGGATAGATAAACCGAAATGCATACTCACGAGAATCAGTATTTGCTTTTGCAATCAGATATAAAAATATAGTGTTTGGTTTGGTTGAAATATGGGAGTATATTACTGTATATGGTTATACTGTATGTAATGTTAAAGTTTGTATTAAATAGTATTTCAATAAATTAATTATAAATAAGTATTTAAATCTTAATAATACTTATGTTTATAAGAATTGTATTTTTCTTATAATTTTCTAAATCTTATATTTGGAAAAGTTTTAGTAAAATATTTAATTTCGTTTCGTTTTATTTGAATTGGTTACGTATAGCTTAAGGGTATAAATGTTGGGTTATTTGTAATTTAAATGTTGTGTATCTTATTAATAGTATAATGAATTGCTGTTGGAATTCTATGATAACAAATGCAAACATTGGTGATTGGATGCAATGCATTGCACTGTTGTACACGAGCTTCACATCATTAATAGCATGTACACACACACACACACACATACGCGCACACAATCAGCACAACAATACAATTGAATTGAATAAAGACTTAGTTATTGTTAATCTAATATAATATTATTTGTTTGAATTAAATTAAAATTTATTAAATATAAAATATATTTTGATTTACTGTTAAAGTTGTTTGAATTTAAAAGTGTTCATAAAACCATAAAAATATTTTGTTCAATTCAATGTACAGTATTTGTCATTTCATCAAAAACATAGCATTTGTCATAAAACAATGCATTAAAGCAATTGTTTATTTTAATATAAGTTATACATAAAACTTAATGAATAAATTTAAAATCAATATTTATTATATTGAAAATGTTAAAATTTATTATTAATTTAATTATAATCAAAACAATAACATAAGATGTGTATACGCGTGTTCGTGTTATGATTGAATTGTTGATGAGTTCAGACGTGTGTTAACAGAAATCCATTAATGCGTTAGAGTGTTATAAAGTATTGTTGTTCACATGAATAAATGGTTAATGGCTCGTGAATGTGTCACACTTTACAACAAATCAATATATTCATTCATTCATTCATATATTATTTTAGTTTATAATTATTGGTTTAAATAAAAATATTTGTATTTAATAAGTGAAGCATTAATTCATTTAAAGTGATGTATGAATGAAAATAGAGTATTAAAGTCTGTATTAAGTGATGCATAAAATAACAAACAATAAATACAACTCTAGTTTTTATTCATAAATATTTTAATGGTTTTTATGAACAAAAGATGATTAAACGATGAGTTTGTTTGTTAACATAATATAAGTTTACAATCAATTAGACATAAAATGTGATCAAAAGTTTAAAAACATATTTGTTTGAAAATTGCCAAAATCTAATGTCTAAAAGCCTAATGTTTTTTAAGTTAAACTTTTTTTTTGTTCACTTCATACCATTAAGTGACACATAGACATACACTATACTATACTATACTATTCCTAGTCTACTGTACTATCACTTACTCTCACTTTAGTGAAAAAAAAGCTTTAAAAATGAGTGAATGATTTGTTTCTCCCTTTTCATCACTTATTAGACATTACTTTAAAACAAAATTCAAATTAACTTATTATTGAATTAATAATATGATTAATATATTTAAAAAATGCACAAAAAAATAGTTTGAACGGGAGAAGAGAAGAGAAGAGGAGATGAGAGGAGAGAGCATCTCAAAGTAATTTGTTATTTTTTTGTTTAAAAAAGTGATAAATGTGATACACTTTAAAAAAATATTTCACTATAAATGTAATGTAATGTTTATAGTTTTTTTGGGGGGAAAACATTTGGGAGAAAAGAGAGGAATAAAGTGTTTTAATACTTTTACTTTAAAATGTGAATCAAACATATACTCAACAATGATTCACAAATAATATTATTTAATAACCAAACAAATCAATACAAATAAATATATTGATAAAAAAGTTTTGAAATAAATTGTATTTTTGATTTAATTATTTAAATTAAATTTATTAATAAAAAACTAAAATGATGTTTAAAATATAATGATATAGTATTTGGTGTATCGTGTATCTTGTGTGTATAAGTGGACATCAATTTGTTGTTTATTAAGCGTAAAATTGAATTAATTATATATTGTTAATATTCTTTACTGTGATTGGATTACATCATTTCATAGAACATCACTTCATAAATATTTTTACTGCTTTTGAATCAAGAGTTGTATGTATTCAATGATTATTGGCCAATGGAATGATAGGGATGTTGAATGGGCGTGTATTAAAGGATTAGAGCGTATAATCAGATTATATAACAAACGAATGGTTGGAATAAAAGTCATATAACAGTATAACTGATAACAGTTAACAACAATCAAATCAATAAATATGTTTTGATTAAACAATCAAATGGAACAGTTAACTGAATTTGTTTCAAAGTCTTTTACATCTGATAAATCATTATCATTAATATCTTCATCATCACTTCCAACACTTGCATGCACCACAAATAATCATTCATTTATATCATCTTCATCGTCATTACCATTCAGTTCATTACCATTTTTTCGTGCATCACAATTGTCTTCTTCACGATCAACAATAGATGAAGTGGTTGAACGTTTAAATGGTATTTCACCACAAACTTCAACACAACAAACAACAGTTTCAATATTTAATCCCGCATTTCAATCAAATTCAATTCAAAAACATTTAATTCAAAGTCAACAACAATCGCCAAACACTAATAGTTCTGAACATGAAATTGATACCGAAGAAGATATAAGTACAAGAGGTTCACCAGGTTTGTTATATTTATTTGTTATACTTTTTAAATCTTTTAAAGCAAAATATATTCTTTTAATTAAAAGTTTGATAAAATATAAACTAAATATTAGAACTTTATTCTTTATAATAACGTTATTGTCTATTACTCTATATGTTAAGTAAATGTATGAATAAGCTGTCTCCATATAAGTATTTTCAATATTTATTTGATTTCAGTTAGGATTGTTTGAATTTAAATTTAAATGAAACACTATAAACGCTTGATGTCCTTGTTTGTCCTAATAATATAACTTTCAATTTCAGTTTTATTGATGTGTAATTAAGTGTTAGAATAAGTAAAAATATTTTTATAATTTAATAAATAATCAAAATATATTGAAAGAGTTTGATAAGTTTTAACGCCTGAAAGCATACTATACTGTATTACATTACGATAACAATCGTTATGTTATCTTAATATTCACTGTTTTATAATATAAGATTTAATAATTTTTAAGATTAAATAAAGATTAATATGTTTATCATATATTTATTTTGATGAAAGATTTCGATAGTTTTAAAAGAAATATTTTAAAAAGTAGAAAAATTCAATTAAATTTGGTTGTAATAGAAATCATATACATTTTTGTATTGAAAAGTGTAAACTAGTTTAATAGTAATCATATTCTATAATAAATCTTTTAAGTCTGGGTTTGGACTTTTAATTTTTTAGAACAGAATTTTAATTATGAAATATCAATAAAATTCAAAAATATTGTTTAAGTTTAGCAAAATATTTGTGTTAATAAGTTAACATTTATGTTTAGTTATTATTATATTATACTAAAAACTTTTTTTTTGTTATTTGTTTAAAATGTCAAAACAAATTTCCAATTTTAAAAGATTTAGCATAATATCATTGCAAACGATATAAAAATTAGGAAAAAAATATTTGATTGATTTGAGTTTAAGTAAAAATAACAGATAAAAGGATGAAAGCATAAATTATATAATAGATGTTAGAGTAGTGGTAGAGTGTTGGGGGATAACAATCATATATGAAATATTGGAATTGAGGAAACACACACAAAATCTCATTATATTAGAGTTGACATTAAAATTGTATGAATAGGTAATTGCATTTACACCAAAAAAACAGATATCATTTTGATTTTTATGTTTGAAAACGTGATCTTTATCAAAATCATTTATTCTCATTCAATATTACAATATTTACAAATATTGTTGTAATTATAATATAATAATAAATAGTATTTAATGAATGAAACTGAAACAATGTTTAATCAAAGTTTATTTGATTTATTGTTTGTAAATATTATTAAGAAATCAATTGAAAGATTATAACGTTATGTTTGAGCGCGCGATCACGCATTTTGTTCAACTGAACAGAACGTGATCTAAAACTTAGTTTTTTTATTAAATAAAAGTTTGTGTGAAACAGATTTGGCATCAACTGATGGATATATGTCTGAACGTACAACTAATGATAATAACTGTTCTAAACAAGTGATTAATGATACTTCAGGTGAAATAAACATTTATTATTTATATTTTTTTAAAACATTATTCAATTCTTATTATTAGTTTATTATTTTGATTTACTTCATATAAAAATTAATCATAATTTCATGTTTTTGTTTAAAATTTTATTCAAATATTTGTGTTTAGAACTAAAATATAGTAAAGTTTTAATTATTAGAACAAAGCGTTAATGAATCATCAAATAATGGCAATAATAATGATAGCAATGGACAACAATCTCAATCACAATCACAATCTTCTCATTCTTGCAATAAAGTGAAACAAAGAAGATCAAGAAGTAAGAAATAATAATAATAATAATAAAAGTTTATATTAATGTTTGTATTGTTTTAGCAAACTTTACTTTAGAACAGTTAAATGAATTGGAAAGACTATTTGATGAGACACACTATCCCGATGCTTTCATGAGAGAAGAATTATCCCAACGATTGGCTTTGTCTGAAGCAAGAGTTCAGGTATTGAACAGTTTCAACATATCCATAGTTTCATAGTAAACGGAGACCAAGAGTGGCGACCAATTATGGGTCGACATGAGGTCTGTCACTAATGCGAACCAAACTTAACTCAATTAGAGATACGATCGGACATGATATTAATGGAAAGCTAACTGAGAACATATATAACTATGTTTTCAGACAAATTGCTAACCATTTGTGACATCAAAACAACTCAAACTATAAATCTAAATTCAATTGAAATATCAATACTATTTTTTTTATAAAACTTTAGATTAAAACCGAATCATTAACTTCTCTCTACTCTCTAAGAATTCGTTAGTGATTAAATTAATGAATTAGCACTCACTCTCCTCTCCTCTCCTCTCCATCCTCTCTCTCTTTCTATAATCCTTACGTAATCCCTTAACACTGATGCACATTAGCATTGATGACGTGTCGTATAGTTGAGGCACGCGTGCATAACAACACTGCAGTTCTCTATTAATCTTATCATTCAATTAGTATTAGATTTGAGTGAACAACAAAACCAAAACCAATATTAAAGTGAAACAAACACTAAAATATATATAAATGATTAGAGTTTAAGTCAATTGAATGAACAATTTTAATCAAAATAAAAGCATTAAATTATTATTGAAATATACATAACAATACTTATATATTAATAATACATAACAATAGAACTGAATGAGACATGATTTACATAATTGAAGTGAATTTAATCATTTAATATGAGACCAAAACAATAATTAAATTACATTTAAATGAATAGTTGTATATATAATTATCTTAAACTTAACTTAACTTAACTTAACGTTAGGTTTGGTTTCAGAACCGAAGAGCTAAATGTAGAAAACATGAAAGTCAAATACAAAAGAGTGAGTTTTGTTTAAGTGATTATTAGTAATTGAATTATAGACAACTGTTATGCTCAGACCTAATGATGGCTTCAAGCGGAACACCAATTGAATCATCGCGTATTGCGCCATATATTAATGTAACCAGTTCTCCCACTCCTAGAACACCAAATGAAAGATTTGGTGGATTATCAGCGAGTGGCATATCCACCACCACCACTCCATCCACGCTATCATCACATTATCTTCCTTATTTGAGTTCTAATTCCGATTTGTTAACAGCTGCTCATCATTATGCTGCAGCAGTGGCCGCACACGCATCATCCACAGCATCCGCTCTTCATCATCAATACCCATTTATTAGTTTATCCGCACATCCTTATCCATTTAGTTTGTCTGCAATACTCGCTTCTGAAAGACTTAACTCAAAAAATTCATCGATAGCTGATCTCAGGTAATCTAAACATAGTTATTATAGTTATATATATATTTATAGTTAAATCTGATTTACAGATTAAAAGCACAGAAACACGCGGCGGCTTTAGGCCTATAAATGCAATACAAATACAAATACATTGTTGTTCCTAATTATTGTATTAAAATTTAAAGCAATAATAAATTTGACAATTTTATAGAAACAGTTATAAAAGTTTAATGAAGTGATTGTTAAGTGAAGTGAAGTGTGTATGTGTTGACATATTTGGTAGTATTAACTGTAGGAATCGCAGTTTAATTTAGATAATGCTATACTAAACCAGTCATACAGTGATATCCCATGAGAACAATGAATAGAAACACTACTAATGTATATTTGTTGTATAAGAATTGTCATAACTTTAGTCCAATAATAATAACATTTTCTAATTCAATAAAATTAGAAATTGATGTTAACAGCAATTCTAAACAATTGATAAACAAATTGAAATGATTATACAGTTTATCATTCTGTTAATCAAATTTGTGATTCACTTTACGACACGACAAACAAATCCTTCTTAAATAAATTACTCTTTATTTCTAAATGTTTGCCATCTTTTTCATAATACAATTTAAGACAAATGTCACTTCTTCTATATTAACTATTAATGAATAAGAAGATGCCATAAACCACATAAAACAACGTTTAATTATATTAAAATGAAGTTTTCTTAATTATAATCAGTTTAATTATTTTTGGTTAATATATTAAATTTTATTTAGAAAATAGTAAATAAAAGTTGAGAAAAGCAATAAATTTAATTAGTTTTAATGAAAAGAGATTCAACAACTAATTCACTAAAATGTGAACTTCTTTTCACATGAAAAGGATTTCTATTTCATTGAAAGCCATTCAACACTCACTCAAACATAATACGAATATAACTGAACTTAAAATCGAAAATCAATGCAAATTTAATTTACACTAATTTTTTTATTGTTTGGAATTATATCTTAAATTAAATGTACATTAATTAAGTTAATTAAATTAAATTTAAATAATAATCATCAAAATTAAACTTAATTTTACAAATTACTAAAAAAATTTAGTTAAACAAAATCAACTAATCTCATTTATCCACTTGTCTTTACCAATGGTTTATATGCCCATGTTTAATCTATTTTATTCAATTTGTTTAACTGGAAC
>JAQIXJ010003784.1:0-12022 GCA_034700185.1 Phthiracarus laevigatus | reverse complement strand
GTTAGTGTATGTAGGCCTAGGTTAGTCATAAGTCAGTGTGTGTGTGGGGTTGGGGGGTGGTTCCTTATACCCGTTGCTGCATTCTTCATTGCTGACAAACACAATTGCAAAGGTGGGAACTTCTCGTCTATTTTATAGCTAGCGATACAACGTTAACAGTCCGGATTATTTCCCGTTTGGGTAACGCTTTGCATGTTTGTGATGTGTTTCTCAATTGGGTAACGTGTTAACCAAACAGGAAACATGTTACCCAAATGGAAAAAAACGGTTCTTTTAATGGGAAAAGTGTTTTTCTGTATTAATTTGGAAACTATTCAATCTGATTACTGGTGTAATTGAAAGAATGCATATAAATGTTCATGTTTCTGGCAAGTTTTCATTCAAATGCACTGTAGTAATTTGTCTAGGCCCCATGTTATGACAAAAAAACAACCTCTGTTTTCTCAGCTCTGCCACATTTTGCCACCATGGGACCTGTGCAGTCTGAAAGATACGTATTTCTACTTTTTGGAAATATATGCGTGTATACTGTTAGGCACTGTTAGGGTTTTGAAAAATGGCTCTAAAAATTTGGCTTAACCGTTACCCATATGAGAAACACTTTGGAATCTTTAACTGCTTGGGAAACATGTTTCTCAAATGAGTAACACAGGGTTGTGTTTCCTAATTGACTAACACTGTAAGGCGTTTACAAAACAGTTAACAGTTGTTGTTAGAATGATTATTGGTACATTACGTTCCAACATGGAGATTGTGATTAAACATTCCTTCAATTCTAATAGCAATTAATTGATTTTCAGTACACGACAAGTTGTTTGGTTATTGAAATTGAATTGTTTGCTGAAATTGTCAAATTATATGCTGAAATTGGGCAAAATGCTGGGTCTGGAAAGGAAGTCACACATAAGTTGAATGTGGTGGCGTGTGTATAGGTGGTCCAAAAATGCATCTGACTTTAATGCTTCATTTTTAAATAACCATCGAAAGAAATTTTCAATTGCATTAGGATATTAACAGTTTCTCACTTTCACCATATGAAGGACGGTGTATCTTGACCAATATAGATTGATTTTCAGTTCCCCTCAGTCTGAAGTTTTCTGGCTGATCCGTCTATCCACAAACTGGTGTACATGTAATTTTATCATATGCATCGATCCCGTAACAGAATGCATGATCCCTACAATAAACTTTATCATAATAAAGGGTGAAATGGGGAAAGCAATTTTTTAACCCACTCTGGCAAAAAATCATTTTTCCAATTTTTAGATGTTGGGTCTAGAGTTCACTAATGATAAAATCTTTTCCTTCCCTCAGAGCAATCAGGGTGATAATTGTCACTCAGTGTGACATAACCGGTAATAATGATGGAAATAAGCTATCTAAAAGACATGGGTCACCAATTCGGTTGAATTAATGAGCCCTTCTTTATGAAATTTGTGAAATATTTGGCACTTTCTGACCCCAGTAATATTCCTAAATTGTACATTTTCACCTGTGAATCCCAACTATCAATCGCTACGCTCCATCGCGTCCACTCCGATCAGGGCAAAAGAATTTGCTGAAACAGCCAAAGTTCAGACTCCAGTCATTTGGGGGCAGGGCATTTAGCACTGTTGCCCCAAAACTGTGGAATGCTATGGACGATTCTCTGCAGTGTGAGTGCAGTGTGAACCATTTCAAGTCTCATCTCAAGATATTATTATTCAATAACTATTTCGAAGCGTAAACTGAACTGACTGACGGGGAGCGCCTTTGAACATTGTTTCAGTGGAAATGGCGCTTTATAAATCATTATTTCATTCATTCATCAATGATACAATCTAAATCAGTGTTTGACTACTGGAAAAAGGTGAAGCTACCTTCCCACCATGGTTAGGGTCCGTATGCATCCTGACACATTTCGATTTTTTGTGATGTATGTGAGATTACTGTTAGGCACAGTTAGGTTTTTTGAAAAATGCTTTAAAAAGTATCCCTAAGCAGCATAAAGTTACCCAGATTAATGAGAAACAATTGATTGAAGTGCTAATGGTTCAAGAAACGCGTTTTTCAAATGAGTAACTGCGACTTGTATTCCCAAATGAGTAACGGTGACTTGCCAACCAAGTAACGCATGAAGATTTACTAGTACTACAAATTTTCTTTATCTCAACCTGTCGCTGTGAGATTTGTATGGGAATCTTTAAAATATCATTAAAATTTCTTGGTTGAAGTGAATTAATTCCACCAATCATCCATACATGTGCCTTCAGAAGTACATGTAATCTACGGCAAAAAAGGCTCGTATTTATCAGCATTTAGTATCTCTCCCCATTAAAACAACGATTAGAAATATAAAAACAAAGAAATGCTGGAACGTGTACAACATTCTAAAATACAACAAATTTTTTCTCTTCCTAAGCTCTACTGCATTTTATTTGAACGCTGTGAATCCTAATCCAGAGTGGTATTTTGTCACCGTGCAGCTTTCCTTGTTGTTTTGTTGTTACCAGTTGGGGACAGGACACTGTTCAATCTTTATTTTCCAGAAGTTACGCTTGCCTGACTGAATTTTCTAGTTTGATCCATTGATGGTGAGGATTTGCTCTCCTCAGCTGCCGTAGGGAGGATCATCTTGTGTCACAAGGTTTTTTGGAGCTCGCCGACTCGCACACAAGCTGGTAGAGCGGAGCGGATCAGCCGCGAAGCCTTGCGGGTCCACATTGAATTAAACTAAATTATTCCCCCCAAGCTTTGACCATGGTAACAAAAAAGACAATGACAGACTCAAATTTGGAACATAGGCATTTTATCTAATATTTCTGGAGAAAAACAAGGAAATTGGAGAGTAAAATGAATTTTATGACACTAAACATATAAAGAAACTGACATGTGTTTTATAAGTGGTAAGATTCATCAAGGAAAAGGAATTAACACCTTGAGTGAAAGTGACCCAAGTTGAGACAGGTAACAAAATGGACATTTTGATCGTACAAATGTTTCTATTTTTTTATTTTTTCAAACAAATTTGACCCAACAATTTTTTCAACCTTGCAAAATGTATTTTCCAACATATTAAATTGTTCTCTGGCTGTTTATTTTGGAATAGATGGTTTAAATGTGTTGAGACATTTTTTACCCCTAAATGACCCACTTGGCTGAAAATCGCCCGTACAATAAAATCTGACAAGGCTCCTGCAAAATATATACGTATGATTACTCCAAGATTAAACAGATAAAAAATGTTGGCAGAATATCATCCGACCTGTCTTCAAAGCAGCGAGCTTCTAATAAATTATTAGAAATATTTTTCCCTGATCAGAGGATTCCGAACGATTGTCCAAACACCATAAGTGACATGCTAAAAAAGCTTTTACTTCAGACAAACCCTGAAAAACTCCGAATTGTTTTGACAGTGGTTAGGTTCCACACAACTCCCTTTGGACCTGAACTGGTTTGTTTACTGGTATTATGATTATTTGTATGGCACAACCTGCCTTTGTTTTAGATTCCTTGAAAAGGCTGAAAAGCCTGCGGCTATACATGTATATCAGTCCGGGCCATTTCCTAATTAGGCGACACTATTTTTGTGTCCTGTTCTGGAAACAAAATATGATATGTTTCCTGATTAGGACACGTTCTCATTTCAAAAACAGTTTCCAAAAACGAATTTCATGAAGAAGCTTCAGATTTTTTTTTTAAATTTGCCCTGTAGCAATGTTTAATACTTCTAGTCCTTGCCTGCAAGGATCATATGTTTGCAATAACCCCCTTACGGCAGAAGTTACAGCCATTTGAAATATTCAAACTGATTTTCTGAAGCTCCTGCACTACCTGACACTATCAGACCTATCTCATTTTGAAAACAATTAATTCATCTGTCAAAACAAGTTAGTCCCATTATCGTTCATTTGGGTTCATCAATGTTAGGAGGGATTTTATTCACCCCATTTCTCTTTCCATGAAAACAGCACGTTTCCTGATCAGGGAACAAACCAGAAAGTGCCATTCTTGTGTCCTGATCAGGAAACTATACGATTCATTTCCAATTTAGGAAACGTTTCACCATGTGTCCTGATCTGGCGATGTATGTCTTAATTAGGGACAGATATTTTGACAACCTCATCAGTATTCAAGAATTAGAGTAATAAGTCATGATCATACGAAGTTTTCAAATCATGAAACCCCTAATTTGCCTCTGATGTATTCGACACAGGGCTGAAGCTTGCTTCGGGAGAGCCTTGTACCCAAATCCTTAGCCAAACTACTTTCAACTAATAGCCAAATGTGGTACATGCTGTAATCGTGGCAATGCTAAAGTCTGGGTTGCATGCAAGAACTAGTTATTTCCAAAACCTAAAGTTTATTTCAGATATTTTGTTTTGGAATTTCCCCCGTAGTAATGTTTATTACTTCTAATCCTTGCATGCAAATTTGCAATTACCCCCTTACGGCAGAAGTTACATTGTATGTATATATACAGCCATTTGAAATATTCAAACTGATGTTCTGAAGCTCCTGCACTACCTGACACTATCGGACCTATCTCATTTTGTAAACAATTAATTCATCTGTCTAAACAAGTTAGTCCCATTATCGTTCATTTGCATTCATCAAAGTTAGGAGGGATTTTATTCACCCCCTTCCCATGAAAACAGCATGTTTCCTGATCAGGGAACAAACCAGAAAGTGCCATTCTCGTGTCCTGATCAGGAAACTATATGGTTCATTTCCATTTTAGGAAACGTTTCACCATGTGTCCTGATCTGGCGATGTATGTCTTAATTAGGGACAATTTTAAAAGACATACATCGCCAGATCAGGACACATGGTGAAACGTTTCCTAAAATGGAAATGATCATATATTTTCTTGATCAGGACAGAAGTATGGCACTTTCTGGTTTCAGATATTTTAATAGCCTCATCAGTAGAGTATTCAAGAATTAGAGTAATAAGTCATGATCATTTGAAGATTTCAAATCATGAAACTCCTAATTTGCCTCACATCGATGTGTGTTTTTGGGATCCTGAGGTAATCAGTGCTTCACCCGCCAGCTCCTCCGATCGCTTTGCTCAAAGGCCTCAGGAAATTTGCCAGATTCCATGGGATAGCAGTGCAAACTCAAATCAGGGGTTTCAAAAAGCCAGCTGCTGGCGGTAATCGGCCTTCTAGATAACAGAGCTCAGTAAGCTGAATCGGTTACATTCAGTTTGATAGATATTTCTTGAATTAATTGAAGAGCAAGTTACAAGGAGCCAGGTATACAAAAATGGAATCAAAAGAGTTCTTTTCTGGACTTTCTATTTGAAAGCCAATCGATTACATAAAATGGGAGGGGAGGGGTGAATACAATTGATTTAAAAGCTAGTTAAAAAGGGCCCTGATATAGGAAATGGAATCACTATTATCTTTGTTTCCCCGAATTTTCTTTATAAATTAATGTGAAGCAAGGGGCAGAATCCCTTAGCAACAGACCCTTTCAATCCATCCTGGATCAAAAACCTAAATATTTTTCGGATATTTTCACACAGAAAAACAAAAATTCTGGAAAAATGCATACATTGTACCACACCATGCTGTGGTATGGCAATGTAACATTCAGATATTGGCTTATATTGAGATTATTTTAAAAGGATAGTTACGGTAAAATTAATTTCTCCTGTACTATTTTTGTGACATACTAGGGTTTGCTTTCCCATTCATTATGTTGACTGATGATTCCTCTGCCATGGCTTATTGTCTGTATTTTCAAATTCTTAACTTTTACTAAACAGCTGATGGGAGTTTTCATTCTAAGGAATGTCTATGCTTCTGTTTATTAGAATTACCATTGCTCCCCTTAACCCTGCATTGTGAAGGTAGGCCTAAATGATTGGGGAAAATAAACATTAAAGAATCCTTATGGCATGACTGTCTGAGGAGGCTATCTTTTTAATGAACCCAACTAACTGGATGGCATTCTTGATCACTGCTTATATTTTCAGGTCAAATAAAAACAGTTGATTAATGCTCTCAAAGCCTTTTCATAGTCTTGATGTCATTGTCCATAACCACAATAAAAACATACCCACTCTTACTACTCAATTAATCACAAGGAAAACCAGCAATCAGTGGATTTGCACTACTACAGTATCTGGGGCTTTTTAGAGGAAATAAATTAGAATACAATGGCAATCAGGTGCTAATTGCCAATCTAAAAAATGCCCATGTAAGTGACAATTTTATCACTACCTGCTGTGTCTCAAGTGTGCATCATGTACTAGCAGCCAGGATTTTTATTCAGAAATATGGGCAATTATTTCATGAAATGAAAAATGGCATGTATGTAAGATGACATACTGCTTAGTAGTGCCACCTTTTTCAGTTCATGACTGTTCCAGAATTAATTCTTTGGCCATCTTTGGCAAATATTGAAGCTTGAAACTGGCAAGAAGGCCTTCTGTTTTGGTCCTACCCGCGTCAACTAGTCAGAGAAGATACTGTCCTGCTATTCTTATAGTGCCACTGCACCGAAAAATAAACAAACTGTTTGTTTACATTGGCGTACTAGCAGTTTCCCACTCCCAGAGCACTGGAAAGACGGTTAGCCAGAAGAAAATTCTAGTTATTCCTTATATTTATATTATCTCAGAATAATTGCAAAGAATGTTTATTTGGTCATGGTATATCCCCATGAATTGACTTGGTGTACATCCACATGTACATACATTACTGTACATCACTCGAGGGTGTTTTGAATTGCACAGCCCGGAATATCCCATGCCTCCAGAACCGAATCAACGGTAGCCTACCAGCCGATAGTTGAGATTATGTAACAGGTCTTCTCATCGATTGCCGGTAGATCATAAACTTCACAGGGGATGATTCTAAAAGGCAAATGAATTTGCCCTGCTTTGAGACAGTGATCTTTTAGATGGAATTTTATTTGAGTGATGGGCCATCACATTAAGGGAAAGTTTTAGAGGATTGTTTTAGTACTAAGTTTAGGTTCCTAATCTGTTTAGTAACCAGGTTTTTTTCATGTTTAGGAAAATAAATGAGCTGCGTGACTTTTGGGACTGGGAACTGAATGAATTTGTGGACAGAGTATTCTATTTTTTAAGATCTTTCTCCACTTTCGAGGATTTTTGCAGAACTGTTTATTTATCTACAGCCATAGTCCAGAGTTCCATTGCCCAGCCATAGCAGGTGAAGGCTACATGAACTTGTCTTCCATAACCATAGGAGAAAAATCATAATCAGGTATTCAGTCAATGGTCTTATAATCTGGACGAAATGCTGAGTCTACTACAAACTGTTGTGTTGTTACAATAATTTGAGGTTATTTGACCATGGAAGTACTATTTACCTCCATGGTCAGAAAAACTGTACAATAACTAATTCCAACAAGCTTACAGCACAAGTTGTCAAAACACAGAACTTTCAGTGGAAAGAAAAAACTAGTTTGTCACAAAATAAACGCTTCAAGTTCAATGCTTCCTGGTGCTCCTGTGTATTCAGAATTTGGCCAGGTTGTTTAGCCATAGGACAAGCAGTTTCAAAATTGCCCAACGCATGGTAGTGAGAGATAATCTATTGCTACCAAATTCCAGTTTGTGTGGATTTGTAGTATAGTCTGGTAGCCTCAGCAAGTGCTTGATGTAAATTAAAATTGTAAGGAAATATAGAGCAAGAGGTGACCAGCAGACTTCAATCTGGTTGGAGTTGGACTGGCTTCAATTCTCCTTCCTCTTCTTCTACATTCACTTTATGCGTATCACCAGGAATAAAAAAGAGTATTTATTCCTGGTATCACTAATTCTACTCAGCACCATGCATAGGAGGCTGGAGAACTATCAGTGATTGATGAGCAAATTGTGGCCTCTGGGACGAGTTGCTTGCACCCGAGTGACTAGATGCTGTCTTGTGCGTATATAGTCACTCGGGTCCATACAAAGGGGCCACAATTTGCTCATCAATCGCTGATAGTGTGCAGCATGCAACTTAGTCTGCAGTGATACTGTATCCAGCCTTCACAGGTTTTTGAGGTAGGACTGGGAGGAAAACAAGACTACCGGGCATACAAGGAGAGAAAAAAACACCCAACGCAAAATTGGGACCTCCTAAATGTCCTATGAATTTTCAGCCACAGGAGACTCTGACTGGGAATTGATCCCAGGACCTATTAAAGACGTATCTGAACGTATTTTTTCATTGCCTAGATTTCAAGGCATTTTTGAGAGGACAACATAACTTTATACCCCGGAAAAACCAGCGCTAGGCCAATCCTTCTCGTGAGGTCAGGCGTCAGCGTTTTCAGTCAAATGAATGCGTCGATGTTTTTTCATCAACCAAAATGTCTGAAAGACATACTAAACAATGTGTATAAGTTACAAATTTCCTTCAAATTGAAATCCTTCGTAATTTTATCAGGCGTATGGTAAATAACTACTTACCACCTAAAAACTAAATGCACCCATAACTCCTAAACCGCTCAACCGAATTTGATGAAACAAACATTTTCATGGTCTATAAACTAACTATCAAATTAAGTACTAAATATCAGATTGGTCTTTAATTGTGAACTGGGTGAGTATCCGCACGACATACTCAGCACCACTGACTTCCAAAATACTTTAGGGTGAGAATTGTTAGGACCTAAAGGTGAGTGTTCAATTCAATCACCCAACCGCGGGCACGCTGACTTTTCAAATAAGTTCAAGCTTAAAATTCAGTCACTTGCATCTCGCATACACCACCTGATCGAGATCCTTCTATTTGATAACTTGATTTGATTTAGAAAATATAGATAATTCCAGGAACTTTTCTGGGCAACATTATCATTGAATTATCAAAAGGCTAAAATAATTTGTTACTTTAAGTTTAGTTTTTGCACCAAACTGCGTGACTAAGAATGCCAGGATTTTCATATGAATTTACCACATTTATAAGTCCTACGCTGATGGGACAGATCATGGTTCAGATACACGTCGCTCTGAAAAATACCCAGGTTTATGCAGCGGTCAGTGTGAACTCTGTAATTGTGTCTGCGGACACGGGTAATGCTTTGTGAAGAGATGACTTGTCTATGGTAGCCACCCGAGGCAAGATGTGCAAATGCGCCTTCTGATAATGGTATGAACAACGTGGCTGAAGTCTAATTTTTACTAAAAAGTTTGACCGCACTTGGACGGAACACCTCATAAACCCAGGGGTTAGTGTTAGGTGTTATTCTTGTACATTCGGCTGTACACCCATGTTCAAAAGTTTATGCATAACCCAAAACATTTGATTTCTTGAAAAGTCGTCAACCAATTCTGATGCAGTTGTTTTGCATATATACGGAAATCAAGGTGGCTACAAGTCTGTCATGTCTGTATCCATAGTTTCATCATTTGAAACTACTACAGTTATGAGATTGATATTTAAAAAAAACTTAAAGATCAACATTTTTCTTTGGCTATTTATATGCAATTTTCCCTACCAGGATGAGAAGCAGCACATTTGAGACCAGTTTTGATAAATTCCATTCACTGGTTGCTGAAATATTTGAGATTATCAAAATTATGATATTTTCATTTTTCACTCATAATTCCTTTGTCAGGTGACAGAGAAATGTCAAAAACATAGAACCGTGGACATCTGAAATCTTTTTTAATCATCCGACCAGAATATAGCACTTTTTCACTTTGTGAGGTTTTGATATTTTGCTATGTCCGGGACAAATGAAAAAGAACGGACTTCAAATTTCCACAGTTCTATGTTTTTGACATTTCTCTGTCACCTGGCAAAGGAATTTGGAGTGAAAAATTAAAATCTCAAAATATCATAATTTTGATAATCTCAAATATTTCATACCCCTGTTCCTGATTATAAAACTTGATGTTCATTATGCATTCACAGAACCAGCCACCTTCAATTTTGGTACATAAGTTATTTTTAGCTGTTTGCTAAATCCGCTGGGCAAAAAATACAGTGTGGCACTGGCATGCTTGACAACATGACTCCCTCAAACATGTCAAAGGGCTAAAAGGTATTTCCAGACAAGGCCTGCAAATACATTCCAACATATGTTCATGCACTAGCCACCCCAAACCTTTCAAATACCTGCAATACATAATAATTACATTGTGAATGTTTGCCAATGATTGTTCCCAAGTGCATAAAGTAGCTCTGCCAAAATGTTTGTTCACAAGTCATTGCCTTAAAACAAAGGGGAAAGTTGTGACTGCTATTAAAGGACTTGGCTTTCCCAGCAGTGCTCTTTTGTTTGATAAGGGCTGAAACACCTACATGGGAAGAAAGGGCATGGTCCTAAATAAAACATTTACTTGGCATTTTCAATGAGAGAGTGTTAATGGTATATGAATATTGTTTATGCTGTTTTAGTATTACACGTACTTTAGAATTAGTTAAAGTACCAATACCATTTTGGTACCAATATACATGTAAGGCACTATAAAATAAAGGATTTCAAAACTGCAAATTAAAGGAGCAGTCCTGCCTATACACCGTGTTGAAATGTAGAAATTACTGGCCTCATCATATTCGTGAAATGCAAAGTTACCGGCCATTTAGTCGCCGCAAAAGCATGCAATGCAATGCAAAGGCAGATAGTCTAAGTCACATTCCATCACTGAAATACGGGTCAGGTCAGGTGTAGGGGCATGCGCTGGAATAGCGCTATGTCACTTTCAACACTAGGCTGATACCCCATTGACCTCAGGGTACCCTCCTCCACTAGGAAGTTTTGGCCATCTGTTGCAACCTGAGATTAGAAGTATCCTCTTTAACACCTCATATCAAAAATAGATAAGGCGGCTGGCTTGTATATTTTTGTTCAGATGCATACAAGACAGGAATTTTGGTGCTGTACGTGGGCCGTATGGCAACACGCAAAACATTTCGTGTTTTTTCGCCAAACACGAAAATATTCAAGTCACATTATTACTATTCAAGAACTTGAAGATACATTCAAGACATCTCGAATGTAAAAGATAATTCCTAATATCAAGATGTCCAAAATATACATTCATGACATAAAAATATATTCAAGAATTTGGAAACATATTCAAGAACCTAAATTTATATTCAAGATTCACGTGACATATTCAAGACTCACGTGACCCTGAAAGTGGTGACGTAATTACCCAACATGGATGCACGATTGGTTGCAGGCATGGCGGGGGATGTGCAACACATGCTCATGATGGTACACTAGAACATTTTAGCCTAGCTGGGCTAGTGATCTACAAAGTAGCGTCATGAGCGAGTGCAGAGCACATGCTTTCCATACAACTGGCTTGAATAATCGTTCTCATTCAAAACCAAGGTTTAAACGTATTAAATTTATTTTCGTATTTTATTTGAAAACCTGGTTAAAAATTGAGTTATACATTTTCATGCCTCATGTGGTTTACAAGTCTACAGCCACTCCTAGGTCTCAAACTTCAGCATTGAAATTTTATTCATTAGTGGATAGTCAACCCCATTCTCATATGTGTCATAATCCCTACAAAATCCCGTCAAAATGGGAATGAAAAATTGTCCAGCAGTTCGATCATACAGTTGCACAGAACTATGACATTGAATCCTTCCTTTCGAGACTAAATTACTCACAATAACATGTACAATGTACAAAAAATCAGGGACTCTACAATAATCTGAATACAGCTGAGGTTGTCATCCTCAAGTTCATGTGATCCTGATCAGGACACATTAGCCTAAGATTTTGTTTCCATATCTGGAAACAGAAAAACTGTTTCCAGAATTGGGAACAAAAAGACTGTTTCCAGAATTGGAAACAAAAAACTATTTCCAGAAATGGAAACAAAAAAACTGTGTCCTGATTTGGAAGTAAAATTTAGTCAAATACGTTTCCTGATCAGGAAACACAAAAAGGTCAATTCAGCTGATTTAGCAGATTTCCTGATCAGGAAACATGCGTCCTGAATGGACCATTTGTCGCCTAATTAGGAAATGGCCCGGACTGTCAAAGGATCAAGGAACAGCTAAAGGACTTGATATTGTGAAACATGCGTTTAATGTGGTATTATGTGCAGG
>JAQIXJ010003783.1:0-12022 GCA_034700185.1 Phthiracarus laevigatus | reverse complement strand
TGAAATCAAAAACAAATCACTTTATCATCGTTTATAAGTGGCATATTCCACTTTAAGTTTTGACATTTTTGCCGAATTTCCCCTATGATGACTAGATTTTGAGACATATTTGAGTTACAGAATCATTATTTTTACTGAAAATAGCAGCATATGCCACTTTTTTGTTAATAAATTTTTGTCATTTTAGCCTAGCTTTTCCATATCGGCCAGTTTATATGTAGTTTTTTACCATTTTAAGTCTATAATTCAATATTTTTACAGCAAAAACCGGCAAATGCTACTTTAGGTATTAATCAAATTTTATCATTTTAACCCAATTTTTCCCATTTTGGCTAGTTCTTCGGCATTTTTTGCCATTTTGCTATTTTTGAAGTGAGCGAATTGTCCAAACACGCACAATGCGGTGACAACAATATACGACTCACGACGGGATCAATGCTGGTTTGACAACAACGAACCGATACCAAACACACGACGATTATTACGGTCGGAACCTGACTAACAATTTCGATCGTTAACAAAAATCTTTGTTTACGTTTTAATAATAACGGTTAAATTAAATACAGCGATTAAACAAATCACTTAACGAATTGAGTTGTAAACAAACAATAACTATTTATAATTAAATTAATTGATAGACTTCGCTCAAATCAAATTAATATTTTAATTAAAAGAAATTGTTACAAAATTGTCGCTTTGCGACCGTTAGCGATGAGCGCTAGATTACAACCAACGTGTTAGATAAAAAAAATTACATAAATTGAAAAACAAAGTTCAAATTATTAATAATAAAAGTTTTTGTTTATGACAAATAGTTGAGTTAAGCGTATAAAAGCTGTACCGCGTACGTCATTAATATCAATGAAAAAACACAACATTCAAAAAAGTCATAAGATGGCAACTTTAGTCGCTTTTTAAACTATTAAACTTTTCTGTTTCTAAATATTAATTTCTATTTTTAATCTGTCATTTTATGGTTTTTTGTGCATTTTATTTTATTTCTTATTTTATGGTACTTTATGCAATAAACGTTTGATTGCAAATTGATACTTTTGTCTAGTTCTTAATCCAACACTTTTCTCGTTTAACTCTATCCATAATTTATATGGTTTATTGTTATAGGTTTTAAATTTATTTGAGTAAACCACTTGCTTCATCAACTAGTATATCTTTAGTATTGTTTTTTACAGTAATCATGTAATTTCCTCCTTTCTTTAGTAATATATTGGTTGCTAACCCATATTTTTCAGTTCATTACTTTAATTCATTTTTTTCAACAGTTTAATCTTTACCTCAGTACTAACATTACCTACTGCCAGGACATATGCTCTTGATTCGAAAAAACTATTATAATTTTTGTTAAATGATGTCATATTGTATTATTCGACATCTACATGTTCTACGCGACATGGAGGGAGAAGTGTTATACGCGAACACAGGTTTTCACGCAAACAACAGCCAACAAAACATTCAAAATTACTCTGTAATAGTTTAAAGGGTTTTCTTTGCAAACATTTTACATTTACTTTAATGATTAATAGTTTTTTTAGTGTGTTTCATGCAATGATTAATGTTTTTTATTTTTGAATTAAAAAATGTAATAATGATTTTGAATCATTCGTTACTTTGTCGGAGACCGAATCAGTAGCAAGCCTTTAAGGCTTAATTTAATATTTTTTTAAAAAACAAATAATTACACGATAAAAGTGTTTCATTTTATTTTAATTTTATTTATGCGATAAAAGCATATTAATCTAATTAAGAGTTAAATCCGATACAAGGAATTGTTGCGATAAGAGCCTTATAGTTTCATTAAATATAGTTTAGTTCCAATCTCTGTAATTAATTGTTGTCCTCATTTGATACATGCGTTCGTCAGATTAGAATTTTAATTGTGTGTGAATTTAGCAATCACTAATTTAGTAGCGTAGGAGATAACGTCCAACACCCATACGTTTTAAACCTCGCTATGCATGATCTCGGTTATGCATCCCTATAGCGGTAGCAATTGGTGACACACTCTCGCGTTGTCACAGCTTCAGCACAAATCATACATTTTCTCTAAACAAATTTATTGCATTAATTGGTGGTAGTTTATTTATGCCTTTTATTTCACGTGACTTAAAAAATTCAATATTGTCGTTTGTACAGTTACCAGTAGCCTAGTTATTAAACGCTGTTGCAAAAATTTTCTTTTGTTTTTGTCGCATTATTTCAGTTAACTCATATCAATGGAAATTATGCCATTACTGATTTTCGAAAAGAGTTCCAAACTTGCAATTCGAATTTACTTTAAAAACAAAATAACCTTGAACTGGTCGAAGGTGGTAAAAATCACCGAAACAAGTTACTGATATGCAACCAAACGCTTTATTAACCAAAAAATATCTTGTTAACGAAGATTTATAAATTCAAAATGTGATGTTCCCTCCATTGAAATTTCATCAATTATAATTAATTTTAAGTTTATTAAAATACACATAAGCGTATTTCTTCAATCATGTGACAGTTTGCTATACACATGGTTTTGATTAAAAAAATAAACGTGAAATAAGTAGTCACACCTCCAATATTGATTGCTACCTTTCCTGTTGTAACGCATAATAAAATTTTGATTTATTTTAATTTCATAATAAAATATATATTTCTGGTCGAGATATATATAAACTGTTACAAAATCTTAGAAGATATTGATAAATTGCATTGATCAGACAAGAATTCCCAACACCTGCTTCACTAATTATGAAGTTGTAAATTGGTTCTGATTTAATCTTAATGTTGTATAACAAGTTTATTGAATATTTTCGTTGTTTGTTGTTTATGGATCGCAATTAATCATTATATTCATTAATATCTTTTAGTTTTGGTGATAAATAATTCTCCATTTTTATTGTTGATGGTTTGTCGCATATCTCTTGTTTTAAACTTTAACTGGCATGCGTATCTATTTTGTAAACACTTAAATCATGACTTTGCTTAATGTTAATTTCTTCATCTTCAATTTTTTCATTTTCTAGTTCTTCTCTTTTAATTTAAACTTCTCTTCGAATTCATCTTGCTGATAATATGTATATTTTCCTGAAGTAATATTGTTTAATTGGATGTTATTTTGAAATATCAATATTATCTCTACCTTTATAATATCATCAACTTCGTTTCGACAGGGAACAAATATTCGACACTCTTCTCGATAAAAATTATAAACAACAGTTTTAAAGTCGGAAAACGAGACATAGGATTTGATGCGTAATAAATCCTTTTGATACTTCTTTGAGTAGTATATGTTTGGAATAGGTTGTTGAATGATTAAGGTATTAAACTTATTTAAGGAATACTTCGGTATTGGGGAAAAAGAAACTAAATTTTAAAACGTAAAACCTGTTCTAAATTTCTTTCTAATCGGCGTCCACTCCAAAGTAAATTTTGGGCGATTGTCACCATTCCACAAAGCGATGGCTTAGGACTGAATTCATCTCGAAGCCTTGGATTTTTTGATGTTAGCGACTGAAGCATTTAACGACCTAGAAACTAGAAGTTTTGGTTGTTCGATTGTGTTGAGAATACTCAAAGAAATTGAAGTTGATGGACTTCCAGTTGAACTCAATTGGAAATCATCAGTTTTATGTCTTCCATAGTACTCGTAGTAGCTGCACTTGTTTACATTTAATAATGTATTTCATTCAGTTTTCTTGTGAAAAATCTTCGTAGTTATCGAAGAAGTTTTGACACCAATTCTTATTTGAAACGTTACCAATTAGTTGACCATTAGAATCAATTCCAACCAAACCAGTAGAAGTAGTAGTAATTAAATCCGAAGTTTGATTCTGATCAAGAAATGTTTCGAGAGATCCAATAGTATTGTTACCAGTATTAGGAATATATGAATCAGGAATAGAACAACGGAACTATGTAGAATTGTTCCAACTGAACCTTTAGTAATAGTATTGGATGACTGAGAATACTTTCCACTTCGACAGACAAGCAATGTGACAATTGTTCTTACATTTGTTGCAAATAGTTCTGATGTGTCGACACTTAGTAGCCAAATGATTTTTAGATCCACAACGATAGCAAGATGTATTGAATGACGAACCGGGTTTCTTCGTTAACGAAGGATTCCAGTGGTCTAATTGTTTCAGATTTGAATACGCTTTAGACTTTGTTATCTTCTGTACTGTTGAAGACGTTGATGGAGAAGTCAGAAATACCATTTCTTATTCGCCGACATCTAGTTGCATCGAAATTCGAACTGCTTTTTCAAAATTCAGATCCAATTCTGTTAGTAGTCTTCGTTTGATGGATTCTATACGTAGACCCGTAACCATTTGATTCTATAATGATGATGCCAAATAATCCCCATATTTGCATTCAATAGAAAGTCGTTTGATTTCAGCAACAAAATCGGAAATTTAATCTCCATCCTTATGTAAGTGCGACTGGAAGAGCTGTCTTTCGGCGACTTCTAATGCTGTCAGTTCGTAATGCTTCGTCAATATGTTGATCACTTCGTCGAAAGTCTTCGATGTAGGAACCACTGGTGAAGATGAATTAACAAAAAGTTCGAACATTGCACATATTCACAATAAAGACGAGGACCTAATCTTCTGGCTTGATTATGTTGTCCAAATAGTTCACCCGAAGACGAGAAACGTATGCAGAAAACTTGCATGTCTTTGGATTGAACGAAATATTTGATCCAGAATGCGTCGACAACGCTGACAATTAATTTAGGAGATAATCGATTGACTAAATGCCTTTAATACGCCTTTAATCTCATATGTATCGTCATTAAGCCCTTAGGAATCGCCAAAAATCTTGAAGGAATCGCATCTTATCTTTGAGGAATTGCCACCCATCCTACCGATTGCGCCAGAAAATTTGTAGTGTATTTGACTCGTAGTAACAAGTCGAACGTTGTAGGTTAAAGACGATTAGTAGTAGTAGTGCCGCTATAGGTTACTCGTTAACGCATCACATATATCAGTGGTGAAAACTAGTAATATTAAACTACTTTCATGTTAAACATTGGAAAAACTGCAATATATAATATCGATTGGAAATCAGCACTAAAAATGTATTTAATGCTAACCGTATAATGATTTACATACAAGTGATTATTAAGTCATTGAAACATAATGACTGTATTGTTATATTGAAAGTAATATTGAAATATATATTAATAAATTTATTTGTCATAGGCATTATGAATAATTATTGAATGTATAAAGTAATTATGACTAATTGGAAAGATCTAGAAAACTGTAGAAATGAAATTAACTCTTGTAATGTGACTGCGGTTCATATAAACTACAGGGGTGCCGTTTTTCAGAATGGTTGATTTCGTTTTTTAGTATGAAAGATTCAGTTTTTACAACCTGTCAAGATCGAGGAAAGTGGCGTGATTAACAGGATAGAAACATGCACGCGCATATATAAGCCCTTTAAGATCTGAATTGAAACTATGAAGAAAAGGATACACTAACAGGTTAGCATTTAACACACAAGGAATTGCGTAATGCATGTTAAAATATAAAATCAGTATAGGCGCTATTAAAGCTATTCGTTTTGTATTTTTTATAATGCACTTGTAATAACTTGCTTAATTTTATAATTAATACGATAGTGTATGTTTTAGATTATGCATAAACGTGAATTTACTATTCATTGTATAAAATTTTAAACTTAAACGTATCTCTTTAAGATTGTCCTTTTGTAATTTCCCCAATATATACCTCAAATAGTGTTTTAAATGTTCCGATAATTCCAAACTGTATTTATATTATGTTCTTTAATTTTACTAAAATTAGTCTTATTTCGATTTTGCAAGTAAAATTAAAATAGGAAATTTATTATCTTTTTCAAAACAAGCAAAATTCAAAAAATTGTTAAAATCGATTTTTGAAGTATAAGCAAAACGAACTAAATTATTAAAAGCAAAACTGAAATATGATAAAAATTTAGAAATGCTAGAAGTCATAGTAAAATCAATGAAATATTTTTATAAAATTAAAAATTTAAAATTAAAATACAAGTTAAACGCAAAATAATTTTAAAAGAAAAGTTAATTTGAAATTATTTTTAATTTTTCAAACAAAATAAACTTATGAAAAGTGTATTTTAAGATTTTCTAATTAATTGAAAATAATTATATTGTTATTTAATAATTGATTGGCGTCAGACTGTTTGAGCTAATAAAAACAAGATGCTACAGTTAAGATAAAAAAATTCTTATAATAAAGAAGTAAATAATATCCATTTATAGTTTGCATTGTTATAATTGGTAAATTAAACCGTAAAAAAATTAGAAAGGTTTGTTAAACTTTTAATACGAAAAATTCTAGAATAAAATAAAACTTTAATCAATTTTCTATGCAAGCAAGTTGTGAGAAATAATGTAAACTACCTCTTTATAAGAAAATTGTTTTCGGTTCATTTCAATTAAGATAAAAAACCAAAACATAATGCATTTTTATGAAATAAAAACAAAAAAATATTAGAATAAGCACTAATTATAAGATTAAAAATTTTTTTGATAAAACGATTTTATCTATATCTAAAAGAATTAAATTTAATTTATTTAACTCTATATATGTCAAGTATTAAGCATTTGATAGATAAGTGATTTTTAAGCCAAACAGTGTTTAATAAAATGGCTGAAATAAATAACACAAAATAAATAAAATAGATAAAAATGATAGTGAAAGTGTGTGCGCGTTTAAACCGCTTATGTTCTTAACACAAACTCATGAAACAAGGAAATTAATTTTTGTTTGGAGAAGATTAGAAATTTATGTGAACACCTATTTTGAATTTAATAATAAAATTAAATCAAAGTTTACTTTAAATATTTGTTTCAAAGCATTTATTTGCAAAAAAATAACTAATTAAAAACACATTTATAAAGTACTCAAATATGATTATTAAAGATATTTTGAGATTGAAAAAATTAAAATTATAAAAGCATAAAACTAAAAGGAAAATTCCTGCACAATCATTAATTAATAACTTTATTTTAACGAAACAACCATATATATTATACACTCGCAGCAATAAAATTTCTGCCGTACTTTTTAGATATTTTCATAATACAGAAAACGCTACTCAGAATAACGTTGCTTATAATCTTTAATATATCTATGATTAAGAAATAAAATTTTATTTCCTAAACTTAGCTCGGACGCAATATCTGAATTTGTGGCTGCTTTTTATGAAGCTTAATGTTTTACAATTATACAAAAATTTTTAAATTCTGTAGAAAAATCCATAAGATGCCTTATCATTGGTGCCTAAACTTTATAATAATAAAAAATTTTTTATACTTGTTTATTTTGACTTTGCAAATTAATGATAAGTAAACCAATTTATTATACTTGGAAATGTAGTTTAACATTAAATTATACTGTTTGCTTTACTGTTTATTAATTATTTGTTATTTGCATCTGTGTTTTACAATAATCGTTATTATATTTATTGTTTATATCTCAATTTTATAGTTCAAAATAATAAAATCTTTACTTTAAAAATTTTAGTAAAAAGCACTATTAACTTTATTTTCTTTAATATAAATTTTTCAAACTAAATTAAAATTAAGGTTTTTAAATAAAAGAAATTAGAAGTCAAATGTTAAATTGAAATGTAATAAACCAAAATTAAAAAAAAATTAATTGATAGGAAATTGAAATAAAATAAAATAATATTTAAACAAAAATCTATTTTGAAATGCAATTGATTTAAAATATAAAAAATTAAATGAAATCGAGTTTAATGTAAAAACAAGGTCAATACGGTCTAAAAATCTGACTTTTCGGTTAAAATTTTAGTTAGGAAATGGTCTCTTCGTTCGCTCGCTCCCATAATTTTATATTTTCTGTTATAAGTTAACTATTATGTTAAAATAAAAAACAAATCACTTTATCATCGTTTATTAGTGGCATATGCCACTTTATGTTTTGACGTTTTTGCGGAATTTCCCCTATGATGACAAGATTTTGAGACATTTCTGAGTTTATAAATCATTATTTTTCCTGTGATTATCGGCATATGCCACTTTTTTCATTAATAAATTTTTGTCATTTTGGCCTAGTTTTGTCAATTTCTTCCAGTTTTTATGTAGTATTTTACCATTTTAAGTCCATTATTCATTATTTATACAGCAAAACTGGCATATGCTCTTTTGGAATAAATCAGTTATTGTCATTTTAGATTAATTTTGCACATTTTTGCTAGTATTGCAGTAGTTTTTTGCCATTTTGAGTCTAAATATTACTATTTATATGTCAAAACCGTCATATTCCACTCATGTTTTATTCTTAATTTTGACCATTTTTGCCTTAATTTGTATATTTTGACAAATTTTTGTTGGTTTTTTTGCTATTTTTTCAAAACAAAACGGCATATGCCACTCAATTTTTAACCTATATTTTGACTATTTTTATCAAATTTTTACATATTTCGACACAATTTTGTCCATTTATGACAACTTTAAGGCCAATTTTGTGCATTCTTTTTGTATTTTTGACGGTTTATTTTGTCCTTTTTAACAAATAAAGTCCCTTAATTTGTGCCCCGGAGAACACATCCACGCAATTATTTTTTTCTGAGTCCATTTAATCACATAACCTCACTGATGTCCCTATAAAAGTGATAAAACTTCCAATTTCTCTTCCTTTCGCTTCTGACTTTCAAACATTTGTTAATAAAATTAATCAAAAACCGTTTTGTAACCATCACTGATGAGTTTCTTTTGTTCAATTCTTTTAATTTTAATTAAATAAAAGTTTCATTCCATTTAAAATTATCGATTCGTTCATTCACTCATTAATTTGTGATATCAAAGGTCACAATTTAAACGCAGTCGGTAGGATCGACTGACTTTCGAATTGAAAAGAAAAAAATAGTGGGAACTCATCCAAAGTCGAATCAATGGTGGGAGAACACAAAAAGCGTGCTTCTCAAAATCAAAGCGCAACACCAGTTCAGAATCGAAGTGTAACACATGGATCGACACGAAACACTTAACAGACTCAGCAGTCACCTCCAGTGTCACCACCAAACATGCCACCAATTGTCCGAACGCAACCACCGGAAACACGTGTTGACGGAAATAAAACCTAAACAATGCTGAGCTTTGATTTCAGAGATGGAACTCAAACACAATCTTAAAATCAAATCACACCTCCAGTGACTCACAACACATCAGTCAACGTTTGTGACAATTTCTCTGGAAGTGATGGAATGAATCGAATTGAAGATTGGCTCATCATTTTCGAAATCACAACTCGAAACTGGTCGGACGAGGAACGCATTACATCAGTGTGTTGACATCTCACCGGTGAAGCAGTGCTTGTTCGTGAGATCGCACCAATGATCGACACCATGAAATGGAATCAATTCAAGAGTAAAGCCATTACTCGTTTTGGTGGCCCAACAAGTATCCCAATGGAGGAAGCGATTGAAAGACTTCATCCGCAAGGTGAGACATTGGAGTCTTACTTTAATGAGAAACTACGACTTCTTCAACTCGAAGGACTGGACAATGCAAATCAAATCACTTTTCTCTCACGTTTACTAAATGATGTGAGTATTTGTTATCTCTTTCCCACGCATTTGATAGAAACAACCGAGCAATGCATTATAAATTGAGTACCCATACACTCGTGAATGTAAAATAAACCAACCAAAAAGACAAGTTTCAAACGGTTAGCGAGCAAACGAAGCGAGAGAGCTATCATATACTAACTATAACTAACTTTGCAAAGTCACATATAATGACCGTTTCGAGCTAGTTTTTATTTACTTTAATTTAATTAATTATTTGTGTTGTCCACATTATGTTCAAAATTGGCACTTGTGAGGTCAAAACTCATCAAAATTCCGTCAAAATAGGCAAGAATCTGATAAAAATAACCAAAACTTTGTTTATAAATTAAATGGTAAAGGCCGGTTTTTGTTTAAGTAATGGCAAAACTTAGGTTCAAGTTAGCTATAAACTGGCCATATTATACAAATTTTGGCAAAAATTACAAAAACTGAGAATAAAATTTGCGTGGTATAGAAAGTATTTTGCTATAAAAATAGTGATATTCAGAATCAATATTGCAAAAAGCATCGAAAATTTAGGTAATTGGGCAAGAGTAACCTGAAATTACAAAAATTGATTAATAATTAAATTGGAATATGCCTGTTTTTGATTTAAAAATATTGATTTATAATATGTTAAATGTATTAGATTATAATTATTTTAAAATAATTTACAAATTGTTAGGTAAAATGTAATTTATAGTCATTATTCTTTATTGGTTAAATGAAACATTATGTAAATGAGATGCCATAAACATTAATTGTAAATCAATGTTTTGGCAGTTTAAAAAAACTTTTGAATTAGTTGGCTTATTTAATTACAATTTTTAAACCAATAAGGTTCTTGAATTTTATTTTGGTGGAAACTAACACAATTAAAGACGTTCTATTGTAGCCGAACACACTGTACTATAATATTTATTAAAACTTGATTTAATTATTAGTATTATTAACATTATTTTTATAGTAGTTTTGCAAAGCGTAACCAATTATTTTATTTTTTATTCAAGGTAAATTTTTTGAAAGCCTCGTTTAATTTTCCGAAGTGCATTTTCTTGGTGGCTCTTAATTATCACATTTTTAAAAATGTAACCAAAATCGTACAAATTTTTGCCGTTTTTACTAATATCGCTGCTTGTCGATAGTTAATCATCTTATTCTTTCGAGTTGATATTATCCATTTCAAAATCAATGGTTAAAACAGAAGTGTTGTATACAAAATTATACTTTAATTATTTAAGAGTATCTAATTCTTTATTTATAGATAATTAGCTGACTAAATAAAATCATCAACCAATTTGTCATTTAGAATTGTGCTTTTTGTAAAAAGGGTTAGTATTTTAGTGTATTTATAGGCTCTACACCGACGCGATTTAAAAAATCACAATAGTTTTCGCAAGTTATTGAGTTTAGACTTTGTAATGTAGCTGTTTTTTAAAACTTTCTCCAATTGACTTGATCCAAATAGTCTATTATTTCATTATACAAAGGAAGTATACCAAATGAATCAAATTACTTTGAATGCGTTTGATAAGTTGAAGCTATAGCTATGCTCTCTTGGTTGTGTTCATTTATCTGTATTTACAATGATCATTACCTGTTTTGCTATAGGGAGATTGTTTGATTGGGAAATTGCTTTTAAGAAAATTTATCATTTCAATTGTCTTTTGCTTTCGCTTTTAAGAAATTCTTTCATTTAACTTGTATTTTACTTTCGCATTTAACCTTTTATTGCATTTCAATTGTGTTTTACTTTTATTTCAAGAGAAAGTAAAAGTCAAAAAAATTTCATTTTTTGCTTTAACATTCAAAAAGCGAAACAACACTAGTATATTGTGAATTACAAACTCATGTCATTAATTAATTAAATCAATGTCTATTACACTATATCTTAGATTCTATTTGATGCAACTTCTTTAACTGAAAGTAAGCAAAAAAGCAAGTGCAATACATTCAAATAAACTATCTTTGTTAAGGCAGACTCAGCTAGAATATTGTCGATCGCGTTCAAAGTTCGTTCCTTTCCATTAAATAATATTAAGATTTAGAGTGGCTGATTTAAATAATGTCAAAGTAAGTCATTACAAAAAAAGAAATGTTTTTATTTTGAAAAATATGGTAAATATTTAAAATCTGATAATTTAATTTGTCTGATTTTAAAAATTTTTTTAAATATAGAGAAAACAACATATGATATAAGGATGAACTTTTGAAAATAACAAAAAATCACTATAAAGTCATAAAAGTTTAAAATTTATTCATAAAGTTTTGTAATTATGCTTAAGGAATGTTTAGGATCCATGAAATTAAAATCAACTTTATATTATAAAGTGCTACAATAAAAATTAGTTTAGTTTATATGTTCAATTTATTTTAACTTTTTATTTAAAACTAGAAATTTAGCCCGCTTTCGGCGGGCGCCAACAGGTTCATTTTCACAAAA
>JAQIXJ010003782.1:0-12022 GCA_034700185.1 Phthiracarus laevigatus | reverse complement strand
ATAAAAGAGAAAGTGAAAGCAAACAAAATTAAATGTAATAACAAAATAAAAAGTGAAAGGCAATTGAAAACAAGATCGATACGGTTTTAATTGCATTTATGCATTTTGGTTTGCGGTATCTAACTTTGCAAAAACCGGGAAATGCCACTCACATTTTATTCTTAAATTTGGTCATTTTTGCCTAAATTTGCCTATTTAGCCAGTTTTTTGATCTTTTTTTTGCTATTTTAAGCCTGAAAATTACTAATTTTGCAAAAGGAGTGGCATATGCCACTCAATTTATAACCTAAATTTTGGCCATTTTTTGTGTAATTTAGCCTATTCTGAATTTGTATTTGGCTATTTTTAACTCTTCTCATAGTCTTTTTTACCTTATTTATTGTCTTTTTTGACATTAATATCCCTATATTACGTTAGAAATTGTTAAAATCCCTTTATTAAAGTAAAGAATTAATTCCTTCAATTAACATAAGAGTGCTAGCAGACAGACGGACTGGCTGATCGACAGATATAGGTAAATCCATGTATCTGAAATTTTGCAAAGCCAGATAAATAGTTATGGAAGTTAAAAACACTAAAAATCAATCCATTTATTTTCAAATCTTGTGCTGTTATAACCATTAAGTAGTAGGATGGCCCCTTTAGGGATAACTACTAAGGCCGTGGCTTCGATAACTAAGAAGTTGCTAGGCATCTCATTGGTATCTAAATGTGTTAGGAGGAAGCCGTTTCCATGCCGGTGTAAGGACATGATTGTTTGTTGTTAAGGGCCTGTCGATGCTAAGATCTCATTAGTCACTAAGGCAGTGCTACTATTGGTTGCTAGGATGGTCGCCTGTTGTGCAACGTGTTACTACCTAAAAAGGCAAAGCATAATTTAATCTGTTGCTAAGGACGCTGGCGTATGCCATTATTGTTTATGTCGAATTTTTAGCCCAAAAGTAATCCGTTGCTATGGACGCTGGCGTTTTCCATAATGTTTCGAGACGCCTGACACTATGGCTACCAGTAACAAAGAACATCGTCTTGTTAGTCGACTTATTATCGCCATATTAAACGCAATTTATAAACTTTTAAGTGTGCATGCGGCGTGCATTTTAATAGCCTAGTTAGGATTTATAGGATTTCCAGCCAAAACTTAAATTTTAGATTATTAAATGCGACCAATCACACACTAGGTGAAGCAAAATCTCGCTTTCTCTATCTCTCTCTGGTATCTAACAAATCTTGTAATCAAAGTGGTTTTATTAAAAGAAAGAATAATTGATATTAGTCGCGACTGGCGAACTAATAAACTTAATCCAAAAATATTCGACTTATTTAATTTACATTGCCTTGTCACCCAGATTGTCATATAGACCTAGAAGAACCAAGATCGTTATGTTGACCTTATTCGTGAAACACTTACATTAACTCTTGATATAAAAAACACTAGACCTTATATTTATCTTATGCAAGTTGATGATTTTAATCTTTATAAAAGAGAAAATAATAAAATACAGTTGTGTCGGATTAAATATGTAGCCCTTACCACTGTACTTTATAACGAACAATCAGATTGAGTTAATTCATTAATCAATACTAAACGAACCTTTTATAATTTAATGATTTTACCAAATGACGACGAATGTAAAAATCCACTCCCTTATAATTTAACGGCGAAATATTAACATATGAGAGTAAACATTATGAAAAACCAGTTCATTACTATTTAATAAACTTATTGGTATAAATTAATTAGTTGTCTTTATCATACTTTCTTCAAAAAATATTTAGTGAATAAATTTTATGATAATCTCACTTAAATTTGTTATAGAGTTGTTTGTATTGGCTAATTGATATTGAATATTTTAAGTAATAATGTGTTGAGAAATATATTATTTTCCTTTAGAACTTAACAATCTTTTTTGGATGTAATATGTTAGTATAATCCGACTATTTTAAGTTCACATTCTCCATAAATCAGTGCATTTTTATGACAAATATACATAGTTCTACATAAGAATGGTGGAATGTCGAATCATTACTTTTATAATTTTTTGTTAGGATTTATTCATCAAAATAAGATTCTAAACATCTACACGGACAGATGGGCAAACATATTTAAATCCATAAGAGTGTTTTAGATTTTCAGTAATAAAATCATTACAGAATGGCTAAATAATTTTAATTAAACTCCTTGGGTAATACTAGATTGCAAACCGCAACTGATAGTTATTTTGACAATTAACTAAATTGTTGATAAGTAAAATACTACTTAACAGATACAATGTAAGTGGAAGTAATCAGTTTTTTATCTGACTTTGAAAGATATATGGATTTGGGTATGTCCATCCGCCTGTCTGTCCGTCCAGTGTGCACACTCTTATTCTAATTAAGGGATTTTGCTAATTTTCTTACTAATTAAGGGAATTTAACGATTTCTTATGTTAATTAAGGGATTTTCAGTTTAATAAAGCCAATTCTTATATTGTCCTTAAAAGAGTCCAAAAGTATTCTCAAAATTGTCATTAAAAGGGTCAAAATTGGCAATTATTGGATCAAAATTGTAAGATTGAGTAAGATTTTACCAAATTCTTATATTCTAATAATCCGATGATCAAAACTTACTTAATCATCAAAACTTATTAGATTAGGTTGAGAGTAGATTTAATTAAATGGAGACTTTTTCTTTCAACTCAACAAAATATTCATTAAAAATAATAAAGTATTACAAGAGTTCACTAATACAAAGAGTTTACTAAAGCAAAAGGAGAAGAGTGACTCTAAAACTCCTTCTGAAGTAAATGACTCTGTGTTTACTGTTCTATAGGAAGTTGGAGTGACATAAAAATACTGCATTGACAACCCCATCATGTTGATCTGTTATGCAGACGATACGCATATCGAGCAAGAGAGTAAAGAATATTGCCTCTTTCAATCGATGAATTCGTGAGTATTGGGCAACGGCTTAAAAGTTAAGCTGACGCTTCATTTTGTTATTCATTTAGCACATCTAAAGCTTATTTAATGTTAGATAATTTAACGCATAGGAACGTTTATCCTCTACCGTTGTTAAGAACAGTTGATAGTCGTATTTGGTTCTGTGAACTCCCCAAACAGTAAACATTTATAGGGTCAGAACTTTAATTTGTCTTTGAATATTATGTTGAAACAAGCAAAATAGGAGTCAAAATGGGCATAAAAAAGTGAAAAATTTCATTAAGAATGTTAAAAAGGCCATAATTGAGTCAGAATTAGCAAATAATTGGCAAAAATAATATTAAAATTTTAGTGGCAACTGCCGCTGTTTGCCGTAAAAAGTGATTTCTAGTTACAAAATAAACAAAAAACTGGTTAAAACAAGCAAACCTTGGGAGAAATGGCCAAAACTTAATCTAAAAATCCAGTGGCACCTGCCACATTTTGGCGATATTTAGTTGATTTTAGGCATATAATGGTTAAAAACGCAGGTTTAAAGTCAAAATTCATGTTAAAATAACTAAATATAATTCAAAACATAAGTGGCATCTAACTGGGCTTGTATATTATTGAACACGTAATATTGTAATGGTTAGCAAACGAACGGAGAGAGCGAGCCACCATATACTAACTAAAACTAATTTTACAAAGTCAGATATTATGACCGTTTCGATCTTGTTTTTCGTTATAGTTAGTAATAAAACAATTGAAATTAAAATTTCTAAATCGATTCCCTTAATTACTTATCATAAGAAATTATTCCTTTAGGTTTTTCCATAATTCTAAACTTGTTTCATCAATTTACTATAGATTAGAATATTTTTTGGGTTTGTTTTTATATATTTAAAAAAGGAGAAATATTCCCATTTAAAACATTTAATAAGGAAAGAAAAATGTAACAATTAATTTTTAATAATTTTGGTAACAGTTATAATCTCAAAAGTTCTAATATGACAGTACGTATTTTAATTAAAGTTTTAAGTTAAAGCTATTGATTTATTAAAGTAATTAAGAGAATTGATAAATATAGCTGAGTATTATATTAATATTTTAACATTGATTATTTTATGATTACATGTTTGGTACAACATATTACTGAGTTACATTATTAATATAAATAGTTACAAAAAAATCAGTTTAAACAATAATCATATACTTTCTATTATATTTAGAAACCTCAAACTGCTCAGTTTTAAACTCGTGTTCATCGAAGATATTTGCTGCAGTTTGATACACTGGTTGCATTTAATTTAATGAACTGGTCCGTGTGCCAAACTATTCCAAATCATCGTTGTTAACTCGTTTTAACTTTCTTAAAAGCTTGCAAACCATTTATTTACCGACTCTTTCTCCAAACTAATAAAAAATATTCTATTTTAGTGATTAATTAACTTATAAGTTTTCAGAAAATATTAATACTTTGTTTCTTTTCCCTGGTGTTATCTATCATAAGAAGCTGAGCATAAGAATATATGTTCTGGTAAGCCCATTTTAACACATTCACATTGAGAATCATGAGTTTGTTTTTGTTCTTAACGTTTCATACACGCAGGCATAAATTTTTTATAACCTTTAATACGCCGATTTTTAACTTCAAGTTCTTTGTTTTTGTTTATTATCTTTCTCACTAAGTTTTCAGAATTAGATTGATTATTTTTTCCAAGAATCTCATCAATAAAAGCGGACTCAGGATATGGCATGAACCAATCCCATTTAGTTTTTAGATAATCCCATAATTTTAAAAAATAGTCTTCATTACCTCTCATTTTGTTGATATCAATACAACTATAAAAAAAATAAGTTTAGTTAAAGATTATATTAATTTTTAACTAAATTATTACCATCTAACGGTATAAATAATAACCAAATAGGATCTAATTGGTTTTCCTCTATGTTTTTTCTTTTAATACTGTTAAAAGCGATGTTATATGGACCATAAACATGATTTTATTTTTCTATAACTTAATGTTTTCTTTCGTATAAACTACTATTTGTGTTAAGTTTATTTGATAATTTTTTACCATGATTTTTGATGATGCACACCCTTGAGTTAACTGGTCAAGTTTCCAAACCCTATAAACTTATTAAATAGATGAAGACATAAGGCTTTTAATATTTATTTCCTTTAAACTAATATATTATTTTGAGTTTTACAGAACACTATAAGATTCACAGCAGAATTTATCGAATTAATCAGAAATGCTGATATTACTGAATCAGAAGTATAGATAGTCTTATTATATACAAGTTTACTAGTATTCCTTGTTTTTATTTTTGGCTATAGTATTAGCCAGTCAAATATTTCAGAGTATATCTAATACTAAGAACTCTTGTTCAGGATGAAAACAATCCGTAAGTAATAGATCGTACTTCAATTTATTTTGATTAAATAGCTTTTATGTTAATAGGATCCGATAAATAATAATTGTCAAACTGATAATGAAACTAGAGTTGCGTATTATCAACTCGAATCAATAGTTATAATTTAATAGGTTTTTTAATTTTAAGTTTAAATTTTGTTTTTGTCTTTAAAATATTTTGCCTTAAAGGACCGTTTTGACAGCGACGCAGATACACTAGATTTGCATATTAAAATGTGCAAGCTAATGATACTCTTCATAAACCAGTTGAAGGAACATTTCTGCAATCAGAAAATTCTATTTTTTCAAACATCGGCAATGAGACAGGTTATGAAAATAATCAAATTCTTTAAAAGTGTGTTTTCATTGTTTGTATACTTCATACTCAGGTATCCAAATAACAATAGATATTTATGTAAATATAGTCAAGTATCCGCAACGAACAATCCACCTGAAAAGCACGAATACATGCACCCGGCTGAGATAGTCAGACAATTCAGAGGAGAAGATCAGGATTATTTTAAAGTTGTCACAAACTTTAATAAAATTTTTGATTTAGTTCAATAAATAAATTATAATGTTTAGGTTAATTGGTGTTTTCATGGTACTGAAGAAAATGAAGATCTTAGAAGACACGAGTTAATTGACTTGTTTTACAGGTATTGGTTATTCTACAAAAAGTTTACACTAGATGATACAGTTGTTTGGTCAATGGGTTTCAAACGGAAGTTCGATACTAAGAATACAATTGAAAACACTATGGTTCAGTTGAAACCACGTAATGGAATTTTTAATAAAGCATTAAACCTTCAAATAAAACAATACTCAAAAAAGAATATTATGACTTTGAAGGAAATGATAATTATTATCTATTTTATCTTATTTTCAAAGTTATATATGTTTAAGATCGAAACAGTTTCCTGTTCCGGTTAATCAAATTAAATTTTAGATCGAGATCCGAATTTAGATTGATGTTAACAAAAAATTCAGAACTATTTCTAATGAAAGGCTTATCAGGAAGCTTCGCTACTAATAAAAATTCACTAAAAAATACAAAAAAGGTTTATGTGCAGTATTAAGTCCGATACGTGACTATTACATTTATAAAGAATGTCGAAACAAAACTTATCGCCAAAAAACAATTGAAAGTTGGTAAATTAGTTAAGGGACTGATTATCGTTCCTTTGGATCTTAAATATCCTACAAAAGTTCGGCACAATATTTCGTTGAGAAAACAAATAAAAAAAATGTAAGTCTCAATTCTTAATAATAATGTCATTTACCATACAATTATTTAAACAATTTTCAGTATACATTTTGGTTCCTGCCGTAAAATCAGCTAACAGTGACTTTAAAAACCGAGGAATCTATGATTTTATGCGGGTTACCAATTCGGACAGTTCAGTATTCTTTGCTTATGAATCGCAGATAGATGAGTTAAACTGCTTTATGAGATGCATACAAATGTTTGTAAATTTAATGTATTCGAAAAAATCATGGGTTGAAATTAAAATTGAGTTAAAATTTGAGCAGTATAGCTTTAATAAACTCGAACAAAAGAAATATAAATTAAATAATATGTAGTAATTACCAGTGTATTATTCAACCAATAAGTAAATCCATTTGATGTAAAATTAGTATTTAGTATAAATTTATAGCTTAGATTTGTTTTTGTTTAAATCTAAATATTATTGTGAAAAGAACATGTTTGTGGAGTAAATATTTCGTTCTAAAATCCCTTATATTATATAATATCTTTAAAAAAATGTAATTAGATTTAGCATTCAATTCCTGTTTAAATGAGTAAAATAAAAAGTAGTAAATTTGAAGTGAGAGGATAATATTTTAAAATAGTTTATTTGGTACCTATTTAATAGTAAACATTTATTAAGTAATTATAGAAATTTGTTACTATTTATTAAGATATTAATTTTTTTATGCGTTTAATATTTAATCTTTTATTTTCTCTTAGGTTGGAGGAGAGAAAGTGATAATTTTTAGAAACCCGCCTTATGCCTATTTGTAGAAAAAAAATAATTAACTCAATAAGGCTTATAATTATTGAGATTCTGGATCTACCTCCCAGGTGGAGCGCTTCCCCTTTATCTCCTGCTGTGACCGTGGATTTGCGATACGGCATGTTTTTATAAAAAAAACATGACTAATTAGATAGGCGGCGGCAGATTGCGTTAAGGATCCTGGATTGGTAAGAGACAGTGGCCTACGCATTCAATTTAGCTTAACGCATCGTGGAGAAATGTGAAACTTTAAATTTCCTTCATAATCCAAAGATTATGATATTCTTTGCTGATTTTCAAAAGATACCCTTTTCTCGTTTGGCATAAATCTGTTTCTTTGATCAAAAATATTGGCATTGTTTCTGAACCTAGAAAAATTTTGAAATTGTCTAGGCCATTGAGTTTGTGTATCGCTGAACTGATTATTGAAATTTGGCCTTTGAAACATTTCTTGCCTCAAATTTTGATCAAAAATTATATTACGTCTACTGTTGAATTCATTCCTTTGTCTTGGATTTACATTAGAAATTTGTCTGATTGGATGATTCTGGTTTTGTTGTCTAACTATTTTTTCTACAAGATTTGCCATTTTATCTGTATTGGTTTTCATGCTTTCTAAAGCTGTTGTCAGTAAGCGATTAATTTTAAGAATTAACTCTAACTGTCTTGAACTACGATATGAGATACTTTCTTAATCCCTATAAGCCGAACCTAATTTTAGCCCTGCTTCATTCAATTCTGCATTTTCTTTAATATCGTCTAGGTTTTTAAATTCTTTTATATATAATTGTTTTTGAAGCTTTTTGGACAAGTCTTCAAAAATATATGCCATCACCTCTTTCTGACTGAGTTTCGAGTCATAGTCGTAACAGAATTTTCGTTTAGCTTTAATGTACATTGAACGGGTTCACCTTCTATTTGCTTTCTCTTAAGCAATCTTTGTTTATTGTATTTTAATTTATCTTTCGGTAAATGATAAACTAGAAAGCTATATTTTAAATCCTTCCATGTAGTAGTGCGAACGGCACTACTAGTCACATAGACTACAAACCAATCCTTAACATGTAAGGTTAGGTAAGGTGACAGATTTTTATATTTATCATCGTCAGATCATTAATGTAAATTGGCTAACATTTCGTATTCGTTAATCAGCTCATAAGCGCGAAAGGATATCTCTCCATGATAATTGGGTAAATTTAGAACAGTTAAACTATTTAGAACAAGACGAGAACCCTCGGTTATTGTGCGCATAAAATCTTCTGGACTCATGGGCATAAAATTGGTCTCCTGTGTGTTACAAGTCACTAAATTAATACAAAAGTACTCGATTAATTCATATTAACTTTTTATTTAATGATAAAGTCTAATTAAATTGTCTACAACATTAATATGAGTTATATCGACAAAATAAAATAAATAAACCAATTGTTAATACAGCTGTTCTATCGTTAATATAATAATGTCTCAAAGGAGTATTTTCTAGTATAATTAAGGTTTCTCTATTATATACTAGATCATAATGGTTCCACAAAGACTCGATAAAATTTTAAGCGTTAAACCTTTAAATCATTTATTGTTAATCCAAACAACACTATATTTAGTTTATAAGTTTGTACCATGAAAAATACTTAGTTTAACAGAAAAAATCTCTACTAGTAAGTACGTTAAATACTATAATGTTAAAAATGCCTTATATAGTCACTATATAGAGTTACTGTTACAAACAAGACAAAAAGTAATGATAAATAAACAGCAATTTCTATTACTTTGTACTCATTAATATCTTCATAAGCTCTTCTAATAAAGAGTAAAAAAGTTACAATCAACATATCAAAAGTATATATCTAGTACAACAGCCACCTTATAGACTTAAGTTTTAAACTTAATAGATCAGAAATAAGTGAATCGCATGCATTGACAATAGAATATAGCTCTAACTTATTGTTCTTATACTGTGGCTCTAATTCTAAGTTAAATGTAATATCAAATATTTTTATCATAGATGTCTATTTCTATAATGTTTGAAAAATCGCAAAGTGTATCTATAAAATCTAAGAAATCTGACTCAATATCATCAATTATAACATCCAAAACATTATCTAATTCTGTATCTGACGTATAGGTTTTAATACTAACAGTCGGAGCATCAGACGAGGTGTTTATGCAGTTATGTGACTCAAACAACAAATCACTCTCTATTGCGCGAGCCGTTATCGTTTTGTTTCAATGTTGACAAATTATTTTAGTAATTATTTAAATCAATAAAAATGTTAATTATCTACCCTTTTGTGTTCTTCTTGTTGATGGTAATCTACGATATTCAATGTTGAGTTGTTTGATGAGTCATGTACGATGTCGGGTTGTGCTATTTATTCGATTAGGTCAAACAGCTTAGCAATAATTGTGTTGCGTTCGTCTCGTCATAATCTTCGTAGTAGCAGTAGAAACAGACAAAGTTCGTTCATGTCACTGGCTAAGTATGTATAGACATCATTGAAGTTGTGGAACTTCCCAAAATAGTTTTAAGATACTGGTCAAATTCCGATGTCAAAGTGAAAACTGTTATTTCTTACGTTTAATTCAATCACTTTATTTTTAAACATTACAAAATCATAAAAATAGTGTTCCCTTGTAATTTTAAAGATTTTTTGAAGCAAATGGTTAATATAATCTTTTAAGAACACTCCTGGAAATGGTTTTAAAATTTCCATTATAACTTTAAAATGTTCAATTTCGATTGGTTCCGTTCTTTCAAAATAATAGTGTACAGTATTGCATCTTCAATTAAATACAGTCTTATCTTGTTAATCAATTTTATATAAGGAGATGTAACCACGATTTAGCATGAAGAGTAATAACGATGCATTATAAAAGTCTTTATAAGTTGAGAAACGAATAACACGGGAAATAAGGCTCATAGTATTTTTTTGTCAATTTTTTTTAAATGGCAAATTAAAATTGTTTAAGATACGGTTAAGCTTTTTTGAGCATAGAAGAAGAAAATCACTTCTGAAAAGTCAGCTGTATAAAATCGAAGCACTGTTTTTGTTGTGGAACACTTGCACAAAAACTCACTGGTTTCTACATCGCGCTCACATGAAACTTTAAAGTCAAGTGGGTGTCCGTGAAGAAGTTTCCGTGATTCCTCGATAAACTTATCAAAGGTCGAAAAAGTTATAAATATAACTTCCTCAATCACTGTGAGAATTGCCATTAACTGATTTATTTAGTATGATTAAACTTATGTATTCAAATAGATGTTGGTGATCCCCAATTCAATAAATAAGTTTAAAGCTAAGTTGACATCACAAAAGTCATATGATGTATAACACAAAACGCGTAACGGAGTTAAACAATAAAAGCTGTACCAAATGGAATTATTATAGTGTCTGATTGTTACTTTAAAGTGAATCGGATTATTAATTCTCAATTTTCTTAACTTAGTGGCAAACTCTCCTAATATAGTAACAAATATCGTCATGAATAATACGTTAACGGCTGACTCGAATGTATAATTATTAGACAATGAAGGTGTTTTAATTTACTATTAATGAATGATTAAATGTTTTTAAATATGAATCTTTTTTCTTTCGAAGCAAGCAAACTAAAACTGTCTAAAAGCTCTTGAGAAATGGTATCGTGAAGAAACTCGTTGTATTTAACGCGACGTTCTGCGGCTCTTTTTAATTGCTTGGCTAAAAGTTCGTTAACTAAATCAAGATTTGCTACTTCGTCACATTTGTTAACCTCTCTAGTTAATAAGTATAGATTAGAGAGCTCTTTTATAAGGAGTGTTATTACTTCTTCTAAGCTTACTATTTTTTCCTCAAGCTTTTGAATCTGGGAATCACTTAATTGTTCAGTCATAAATCTTACAATTTTTTTCGTTCTTTAATGTTTGTAAAACTTTATGAAATGTCAAATAAACACTTATCTTTAATTAAAATTCGAATCAGAGTCTAAAGCTTGGCGGCGAGCAGCAATTAACATATGTTTTTCTAACATTTGTCTTAAATGTGGCACATCACTATCATATTTTGCACTGAGAAACTCTCTGAAAACTTCATACAAAGATTGAAACTCTTCTCTAAGGACAGAATCTTCGTTTCTAAGTTTTATTATTTGTTTTTTTAAGTCAATACATCTCAAAATTAATTTATTTATAAACTCTTGGGGATTCGACATTATTAATTTATTTAATTTTACTAATTATCGCAATTTATTACTGATAGTTCGCATAAGATAGAATCTGTTCTTATAAGAAACTAATACTTATCTCAAGATGGCTTCTCTTGAAGACGAAGTTGGGATTTTTCCGTCGATCCCACTGCTGACACCAAATTTAAAGCCTGTGGAAGGCTTTGTTAACCAATTTTAGTCTTTCCGATCTGTTTGTTTAGTTTTTAGTACTTTTATTGCTGACACAGTTGTATTTAATTGATAGCACCGTTAGATGATGATTTTTAGATTACTGTTTTTAGGTATAGTTTTAGGATAACCAATAAATGAGACTTTACTGATTGAAAACACGAACAAGAATTGTGTATTTATTATTAAAACATCTACGCTTATACAATCATCAGTCTAGACCACTGCAGCACTATCGTAAAACGATGCCATTGGTCAGACTGAAATGTCTATAATATACTAAAACATTACATTTTTAAAGATAAAAATTAGTAT
>JAQIXJ010003781.1:0-12023 GCA_034700185.1 Phthiracarus laevigatus | reverse complement strand
TGTATAAAAACATAGTCATCTTTGAAATCTAAAATTGATTCTCAATTTCTATTAAATATTCTTATTATAAAAAAGAAAGCACATTTTGTTCAATGATTTTTTGTTTAACTATAACAATGAATACATGTACGGTATAGTGCATGAAACACTTAAGAAAATTTCTTAAGATTTAAAACGCTAATAGAATACTTTCAATTGTAAAATATAACACTTATTTTAACATAAATCATTTTTATATAACCACTAAATTCTTATATTTTTGTTCCCAAATAACCACCAAAATTTGAAATTTTATTTAATCAAATATCCGGTGTCTGTTAATAATGTAAAACTTAAAGCTATTAAGCTAATATTATTTACATAACTCACTGAATGATAAATGATTAGTAAATAAAGTATTAAGTATACTCAAAACTATTGTTTTGAAAAGAGTTTATTATAAATATTATATTAGTGTTCTCAAAAAATATCACATTATCAGATACGCATAATTAATTACGTTTTATTCTTTTATTAGATTCTTGGCATATGTTTCGCTCAAAATCTGAGGGCAGATATATTCGCGCAAAAGGCTAAATGGCACTGACATTGATCGCCACTATTATATAGTAAAGATTAATTTACAAAACCGCGCCATAATATAAATAATTATATAAATATACATAGTCTTTAACTTATTTTGTAAAACAAATGATATACTCGTCTTAGTAACTATTTAATATTTAATATACCGTGCATTATATATATATATAAAATATATATTTGATGAACACCTCAATTTATAATAACTCGTATACTAATTAATTAACCGAAATGTGTTCAATAAAACCATAAAAAGAGTTTGGTGTAAATAATCTATTGTTGCGTTCGTACGGCAATGTTGTTAAGGGATGTGTTGCAGCTGCTCGTTCATTACTCAGTTTCCACTATGATATATCCGTTATAGAAAAAATTCATTGAACGCAAAATCGAATGGCTTAGCATTGCTTGCGTCAATTGCATGGTTTATCGATCGGTATGAGTGGGACGTCGTATCACCGCTTAGACTGATTTTGACTTGAATAGAGAATGCCATTTTGATTAAATTCAATGTACAGTGGGAATAGAATACATATGGTAACTGGGATTTTAATACAAATGCGAAACTTAATTTTGGTTTGGCTTTTTTCGCTATTGATTACAATTAATTTTGTTTACTCCACTGATTCACTGAATCTTGAGTTTAAGCATCATAACAATAGAGAACTGAATGAGTTACTACAGTACGTACACCGTCAATGTCCCAATATTACCAGGTTATACGAGTTAAGTGAAAGAAGTGTGAAGGGTTGGCCATTGACTATCATCGAAATTTCTGACAATCCCGGACAGCATGAGTTCAGTAAGTACGCTAAAACTTTCTAATTTAGAGCTTTCATTGCTGACAATCTGTATAATTTCAATCTGACAATTCAGTGGAACCTGAGTTCAAATACATCGCTAATATGCATGGAAACGAAGTGTTAGGCAGAGAGCTATTGCTTAATTTGGCGAAACATTTGTGTAGCGAATATAGAAACGGAAATCAAGCCATTCAACACCTAATAAACAACACACGTATTCATTTGTTACCATCTTTGAATCCAGATGGTTACGATCTGTCGACAGCCAATGGAAGAGGAAAGGATTGGCTTTTGGGCCGATCCAATCAAAATGGTGTCGACATTAATCGAGATTTTCCCGATTTAGATGCACTCGCATATCAGATTAAATCGCCAAACGATCATCTATTTTCGAAAGAAATAGTTGACCATAATTTACAGCCTGAAACTCGAGCGGCTATTGTTTGGATATTAAACAATCCGTTTGTATTATCCGCTAACTTACACGGCGGCGCTCTTGTGGCCAATTATCCGTATGATGAGACCAGTGATGGCAGCGCTAACACATATACCGCATCACCAGATGATAATACATTCAAGTACGAAACAGTACTGTATATTACCTAAAAAAATAACATGCTATAAACCTATAATTAATTGGCAGATACTTAGCGGGCGTTTACGCGAACGCGCACAAAACCATGTCTACTGACAAACAAAAGAGATGCGAAAATGACGACGACTTCTCGAAACAGGGCGGCATTACGAACGGCGCCGCGTGGTATAGCGTTTCGGGAGGAATGCAAGACTTCAATTATCTCGGATCAAACGATTTCGAAATCACGCTCGAACTCGGATGCGACAAATTTCCTCCGGAGTCTGAGCTCGAAAAGGAATGGATTAATAATCTCCAAGCTATGCTCGACTATATTAAACAGGTTTAGTATTCATATAAAGTAGGAATCAGTTGAGTTAACTGCGAATAACTATGAAATTCAGGCGCACATTGGCATTAAAGGTGTAATTCGCGATTTTAAAACCGGATATCCTCTGGAAGGCACAGCTATTAAAGTAAAGAATATCACTAATGGACAAAATCAAGTGATTGGACACGATATAACATCAGGTAAATACTGAAATCAAATATTGAAACTAATCAAATAAAAGCTAAAATATCAAATCAACAAGAAATACTGATAAAAAACAAAAACAAAATTGTTAATTTTAGTTAAAGGAGGAGAATATTGGCGCCTATTAACTGATGGCGATTATGAGATAACAGCCGTTAAAAATGATTATGAACCACAGACTCAGTTCATAACAGTGCGCAATGAGCCATCAAAAAAAGCGCAGAGATTAGATTTCAATTTGAAACCTGTAGACGTATTAGAGCAGCAAATAATGTCAAACGAGTATTACGGCAACAAAGCGATTCCAAACAATTTAGATTTAAACAATCCGGAAGTGTTGAGGTTAATCAACTTTCTGCAAAGAGCTGCTCCTAATAATGGTATCGACGCGGCCGCTAATTAATTTAGCCATTAAATTATTATTATTTGATGATAGTGTTTGTCCTCATCTATTGATATGCATATTGCTGTTAATTAAAATTTCGGTTTACGTAATGTTGACATTTACAAAAATAGATTTCTTTTATTGTTTCAAGCAATATCTGTTTCGCGAGCGAAATTTAATAAAAAGTTACATTTGTTAATGTTTTTAACGGAATATTTTGTCATTTGTTATATGTACTGATAAGTTAAATAAAAAAAATGTATATTATTAAACAAAATAATTTTTTTGGTTTTTATGTGATACGTTGGCCTTTAAGTAGATAATTGATAAGATATTTATATATTGAGCTTATTATACTGTACCGGTACTGTGCTATAGATAATACCTTAGTTATGGTTATTAGAAAAAGTTGAGATATTGTGTTATATACTGTATATTTTATGGCAGTAAATGTTGTACGCAGTTGTGAAAGTAAACGTGTGCGCACTTATGAGAACTTATTTTTTAAGTTAATACTGTTAAATACAACCAAAAGTGTTTGCGATTATTTGGCACTCGGCAGCGCATTCTTGTCCAAATCAGAGAAGTATGGGTGCATAAGCGCCGCTTTGGCCGAAACCCGTTTATGTGGATCATATATTAGCATAGTCTACAACAATTCAGTCTAATGTTTAGCTAAATTCTGTGTGACAACAACAAAAAAATGGATTACCTGTAAGATATCAACAGCCGCTTCGTTCAATTGTGGCACTAAAGACGCCAATATATTCTGCTTCCAACACGGAAATGTTTGCTTATAATCAGGCATTTGTGTCACTCCTGGCCAACTGTCTTCGATTGGTGTTCCCAATGAACTAAAAATATATAAAAAGTAATTACCGTATGTATTAAACAACATTAAAACCAAAAAATTACCGAAAAATTCGAAATAATTGATCGATTTCCGAGTCGCCGTGGAATAATGGATTTTTTGTGGCCATTTCCGCAAAAATACATCCGATACTCCAAATATCGACTGGCGTCGAATATCTCTGTCCGCCGAGTAAAACTTCGGGCGCTCTGTACCAAAGCGTGACCACTTCGTGAGTGTAAACGCGAACAGGAATACCGAAAGCGCGCGCTAATCCAAAGTCAGCCAATTTTATCACACCTTTCGCGTCGAGTAATAGGTTTTGTGGCTTCAAATCACGATGTATTACTCGCCGAGAGTGGCAATAGACTATCGCTTCGAGTATTTGATACAAATAGCTCTAAGTTTTAAATCACGTAATAAAATATCGAAAATTAAATGTAATGCAAATTTTAAAGCTAACAAAAAAAAAGTTGCTTAAAATAATCGAATTACGAAAAGCATTTAAAAATTTGTATATTTAAGAAACTGAGCGCACTTTAATTAGCTTTTGATCCATAAATTGTCCGTTTGGTATGGAATCCAAGTATTTTTTCAGATCCATCGACAGAAACTCGAACACCAAATAAAGTCGATTTTCTTGCATTATCACGTTTTGCAGACTGGAAACCAGGTTATTGAGACCCAAATTTAATTGCGCATCAATTAAGACGTTATGATCATACTTACCAAACAATGTTCGGGTGCTGTAACTCTTTTAATAAAGTGATTTCCCTGATAGCAGTTGACGGCACGCCTTCGTCTTCGTTCTCCAACCGAATCTTCTTGAGCGCAACCAATAGCTGAGTCTTCTTAACTCTGGCTTTATATACGACGCCATACGTCCCTAAAAATCACGCGTTTATTGATTTTGGTTCACTAAAACATACTAAACCTATAATCGAAATGAATTTATGGATACCTTCGCCTATTTTTTCGATCTTCTCGTAGTCGTCCATCATTTTGTGGCAATATATGGGATAAAACGATTCGCTTTATTATATTTGAAATGAAATAAACGGTAATTAATAGTAATTGTCGGTTGCGATCGGTTTTAGAGATATGATAGTAAATGAGGATAACAAACACGCGAATAGTAATGCCAATCAAAATAAAGGGTTGATTGGATATCGCTTTTTGTCAGACAACGCTTATGGCGCTTTAATTTTAAACGTTAAAACGTTTCATTGGTTTAACGACTACGCGTATTGCTATACGTATTGCGTTTACACAGCGTTTTACTACAGTACGATTTTTTTAAAAACGCAAATGTATAAAAACTAATGTGTGTTTCAGTGTCGTAGTCTAAGGTTTATGAATATAGTACGGAAAATTAAATATAATAATTTTTTTATCGGTTTGTGGGATTGCTCTTAAAATTATTTTGTGGATATTACTATTAAAAACAAGTTGTTTGGCAGTCTTTATAGATCAATATAAATAAATATTTTGGGCTTAAAAAATATAAAATATTTTTTATTTATTTTAATGTTTTTCGGAAATTGTCATTAAAATTCGATTAGTTTTTGAGACTACACCATTTTTCAGGTCTTTCTCCAAAAATTTTAGTCAAAAAATTAGTGAATTATAGTATTATAGTCAACCGAGTTTTTAGAATTAATTTTATTTAATTAACTTAACTATAAAAGTTATGCAAAACACAATATTCTTATAGCTACATCTCGATAAAGACTGAATAACATAGGAATGACAACACATTTATAAACCCTTAAATTCTTATTACACAATAGTAGTTAATCAAAACAATTCATTATTTATAATTTCATTTCCTTTAAATACAAATTCGTTAAATGTGTGACTACAGTATTATTAAAAATTTTCATTCTCATATATCCTGAAAAGAGAGTAATCATCAGAGTTGAGTGAAAACTTTGTAAAATGAATATTTATTTTAAACGTTTTTATTCAATCTTACATTCATTATTTTAGCTTTATATTTCTTTATATTAAATAAAATATTTTCCTTACTTAAGATTTTATAAAATAATAAATAAAAATTAGTAAATCTAGTTATTATATATCATTATTTTAGTTGTTTTAAGTAAATTCAATATTTTTGCTTTTTAATCAATATTATAATCAATATTTAAACCTAAAAAAATTAAAATATTTTCCGAGCTTTATTTATGAATAATAAATTTTAGAGTACGGTTGACTGTAATAAACGAATAAACCCCCAAAATTTTCGTGTAGAGCTTCATCGGACGTCGGGACCGATTTTAACGCTATTAACTAATAATTTAGTTTATTGTGATTCTATTCTATAGTTTTTCCATAACTGTTTTAATTTATTATGCAAAAATTGTATATCAATTTATAGATAGTTTTTTTCAAATTGGATGAAATAATTTATTAAAAATCCCACTTATTATTTTCAAATTTCTAAATAATACATTGCGTTAAACCAATTAATAATTTTTAGAAAGCATTGCCTAATACTAAACTTTACAATATAATTAGATTTAATATTAATAATGATGGCAAAAAGCTCATTTTTTCCTGACCTTGAGCTCAAAACTGAGCTGAGCTTCAAAAATAAAATGTTCTCCTGAGCTTGAGCTTAATAATTTATGAGCTTAGCTGTGGGCTTATATATCACAAAAAAAATTAAAATTCGCAATTAATACATTATGAGTTATATTAATAATAATTATAACATATTCTAATTTTTAAGTCATAAATGCTAGTAAAATATCGTTTACTTTAACTCAAAAGCTTGCAATTAAGATTAAGTTTATTATAATTTTTCAAAAGTAAAAATATTTTATTGATGAATGCAATACTTATATATAATTTAAAACATTTTATGGTAAAAGTTTGTCTCTGTTAATCTCGTTAAATTAAGATTGAGCTATGAGCTTAATAATTACACTAAATTACTTATTTGGGCTTTATCTTGAGCTTACGCTATCTTGCCTGAGCTTGAGCTTCTCTCATCATTAAATAATAACACATCAAAATTGTATGCAGTAAAATGAGTTGCAAACATAGGGCGATATGAACACACTTATAACTATTTAAGTATCTGAGCAAATATTTATATATAACATTTTATTTATATTTTAAAGATTTTTTAGCTTATTTTGATTGAACAAATCGAGTTTCTTGGATTACCAAGTATGTATGTCTGCCTATCTGTCTATTTATCTGTCGGCTTGCTTGCACGTCCATTAGTCTGTCCTGTCGGAAATCTGTTCGCTTTGGCAGCTTTTGTCATCATTGGGCTTTTAAACGCCTGTCGGTTATCGGTTAGAATTAGAATCAAAACCAACTTCCTTAGGCTATCCTATCAGAAATTTTTTTGATTGGATTAATAATCTTTTCTAAAATTGAGGACAATTTTTTAAGCATTATAGTATTTAAAAAATTTGGAAAATGCAATAGGTAGGTCTGTAAAATTAAAATATGGTTTAAATAAAATATTTTATTTTTATTTTTGAAAACATTTCAGTTTATTTTTAGTATTGAAAAACTTTAAAAAATGTTTTGTCAGTGTTTACGAAGTTTTTCAAGACAAACAAGGATAAATCTTATACGCCTTTAATAGTAAATATTTACGAAAAAAGTAAGGGAAGTTATCAAAATTGCCAAAAACTTTCAAAATGAAATTTGACATAAATATATTCAAAATAATAGAATTTATAACATACAAAAATGGTACTATAAAAATCATTAATAAATAACCAAAATAGTGATAAAAAATTGCATTTAGATTTTTTCAAAAAGTACTTAAAAGTTTAAATATAATGTCTTTTTTAACTTAACTGTAGTGTATGTGATATTAGTGACTTTTACTTACTGTTTTTTCTAATAGTTTCGATAAGTACTTAAATGTCAACATATATGCACTGTTAATAATCAATGCTTGTATTCTCATGTGTATTATATAATCATTCTTTTTGTAGACTTAATAGTGATTACATTAAACTCTTTTAAGTGCAATGCAGTCGCTTATTTTCTATGTTAAGTTTTATTATACTTAACATAGTTTTCCCTTACGTGTCTCGTGGAAATTCATGAAGTAGTTCTTAGTTGGGAAATAAATCTTGAGTATTACTTCAAAACTATACAGTTATGGTGGTAGTCCTATACCGTTTATACTGCTACTTTCCTATAATACAAGACATTAACATTTTACTATATTTCATTTAGTTTATTTCATAGAGCGTGTGTTCATTCCTCTCTATTCCGTACATATAGAAAAATTGTGTATAAAAAATGAATAAAAAGACTAATAAAAACATATATTGAAAGGTCATGATTTTATAAATAACATAAAATATAAGATAAAGTATACTTAAAATGATTAAGATAATTAAGTAAGGGATAAGTAAAAGTGCGTATTATTTTTATACAACAACAAAATACTTGCATTACTACAAATCAACATTAAAATATAGCAAATATTTATAAAAAAGTTTTTTAAGAAAATTATAATTACATTTTATCGAAAATAAAAAGTAATTTTTCACTAAATCTTATTGAAACAATTAGTTTAGAGTTGGATTTTGTTCTGGAATATATCCATTAAATATTTATTAGGTATTTAAATACATTTATGAAGTATTATAATGAAATAGATAATAATGCATTTTTTGTGAAAATGCGATATATTTAATTCATTTGTTTTTATTGATACAGTTAGGAATTATTAACTGCAAAAACAAAATCAATACCGTGATAATATCTTTGTATATAAAGTTAGCTTCAGTTTGTAAATGGTCGCTGATACGGTCATAATTTAGGCTTTGAAAATTGTTAGAAAAAAGGGTACAATATCGTATATTAATCGTTTCATAAAAAGGCTTAAACTCGTTTGATAAATCGTTTGAAAAAAATTTAATTTTTAATTACAAAAATGAGTTATAATGAACAATCATTTAATACATTATGTTATCTTCACTTAATATTCTTTTAATGTCTCTATAAAATACATTATATTTCGAAAAAAATATTTACATGTCGGGCAAACTTAGGGACAAATTCTACAATTTATTTTTGCAACTAATTTTTCATCTTTTTTAGTGAAAGAAAATCATATTTGATTTTAAACGTTTAGTAAGCCCGTTATTACCTTTAAATTTTATATTCACACAAATATTGTTATAAAAATGGAAATAGTTTGAAATTTCTAAATTTTTTAGATATTTTTAAAATCGTATGAATCGTTTAATTAGTTTAACGTGTGCGGATCAAAATTGAGACAACTTTTAAAAGTTGAATAAAACTATAAAAAATTTTAAATTATGTGTTATATATGTATGAAAAGCTTAGTTTTTCAACTAATCCCTACTTTTAAAATCTTTTGAAAGTTTATTATTGCTTACAAAATGTCTACACCTAAAGAGTTAAGAAAAAGAACTGGCAATTTTTATTGTAAAAATAAACATTTAAAGAAAAGTGAAATTGTTCGTTCATTTAAACTCGAAAACATAAGTCGTGCGACGGTTTTTCGAGTTCATAATAAAGTATCTAATTGCATAGATCTATCTAGAAAGGTAGGTAGTGGTCAATACCAAAATATTAGCCGAAAACTAAAATACAAAATCATCGAAGAAAACGTTTGTAAAATCGCGAAAGGTTATCGATCGATCGGCCAAAAGTTTGACAATAGTGACAAAACTGCTAAAAAGTTTTACTAGAAGCTAATATTTAGCGATTTCATGCAAGCGTGCTTCCGAAAAGCGATGAACGACAGAAGATACGGAAGCGAAAAATCGTACAAATCTTAAGGAGAAAAGTTTTGTTTGGAGATGTTCAAGTTGTGATGGATGACGAATCATACTTCACACTTGATGGTTCGGACTCTTACGGGAACGAACACTATTATGCGTATGAAGGGTTAGATGTTCCCGAAAGTGTTCGATATAAATTTGCAACTATGTTTCCATCGAAAGTTCTGGTCTGGTTAGCGATAAATTCGAAAGGTTTTTCGCAACAGTATATCGTTAAATCTAAAAATTCAGTCAACTCCGGAATCTATATTAAAGAGTGCATAACAAAAAGGTTGACCAAAGTTATTAATAAACATCATTCAGACGGAAATTATGTGTTTTGGCCTGACTTAGCGTCGTCACACTATGCAAAAGCGACATTAAAAGCGTACGAAGGACTCAACATCAAGTTTGTACCAAAAAACTCTAACCCACCAAATGTGCATCAACTTCGACCAATTTAAAACTTTTGGGTAATTTAAAAAGAAGAGTGTACAGCAATTGTTGGTCAACTGATAATATTCAAAAATTAGAAAAAAAAAAATCAAATTAGAAATTTAAAAAATGCCCCAAAACATCTGCCAGAACCTTATGGGACGACTAAAAACAAAGATTCGGAAAGCGTCTGATAATGGTGTGTTATCTGCAATAAATAAGTTTTAAAATATCCACTATATAGTAAACATGTCAATTAAAACTATTAATAAATTTAACTTTTTTACTATATAAAATATAATTAATTTAAATTTTGTCTCAATTTTGATCCGCACACGTTAATTTATTTTTAATTATTTTGGTCCTACATTTCTTATAAACTTGTTTTAAAATGAAAATATAAAATTTTATCCAATTGGTTAATTAACGATTTTCAAAAGCCTAGTCATAATAACTGACTGTAAATTTAGTTTTAAATAGTGTATGGTCCTTGAAACGGTGATAATATCTGACTTTGTAAAGTTTGTCTCAGTCAGTATATTATAGCTCGTTCTGTCCTTTGATTGCTCCCATCCATAAAAATAATTGTTTGAAAATAATTTTATTAAATTTTATTTTATTAAAATAATCAAAATTTAAATGTCAATAATTTTGTAGTATTTTTGCCAAATAATAGACAAAGAAATTCTATAGAATTTAATTATTATCGCAAGAATGAACTTTTGGAATTACTAAATTTTTTAAAATGGGATTTTACTTTTGAATTACTGCATAATGATTGGGTAAATTTATTAACATCAATGATTGCTAACCAAGAATTATGGTGCACTGTTCAAGACTTATCAGCAAATATTTTTTGGTCATAATTTTTAAAACAGAATAATTTAACACCAAATACCACTAAATTAATTTATACCGCATTAGGTTTACCAGGTAATGCTTATAATAAAATTTTTTAAAATAACTAATTCTTACAATTATAATACAATATTTAAAGTTGGATCTTCAGATATTGAACGCAGTTTTTCGTTTTTAAATATGTTAAAAACTAAGCTAAGAAACAGAATGAATCCATCTAGTTTAGACACTTTAATTAGAATAAAAATGACTGGCCCATTAGAAATCTCAAAGTTTCCAGCTATGGAATATGCTAAACTTTGGGTCGATAGTGGTCGTTTCCCTGTTTATGACAAATCGCGCCATGTGGAGAAAAAAGACATCTCTGCTGATGAAAATCCTTCATTTACCTATCTAGATAGAAGTGCTCTCTTTTAATATTTGTTCTTACAAATACAATAAGTTTTTGGGAATTATATAAACCAATCTGTTTTTAAATTTATTTATTTAATAATAAAATAATATTTAAAATATACTTAATATACTAATATTGATTAATTTTAAATTTAAAATTGTTTGCACTAGTTCTTTTAGGACAGGTTCAATTTTTTGGAGATTAAGTCAAGCCCACATCCACGCGGTAAAGCTAACGGGCATCTGCAAAGCTAATTAATTTGTCCGTTCTTTTATTTTACATTTAGTTTAGTTTTAATAAGGACTAGTTCTTAAATACCAGGTTTATATTTATAATTTTAGAGGCAGATTCTTAATTATAAGGACTAGCTCTATGTGCAGGTTCTTGATAAGGACTAGCTTTTTAAGGGCAGGTTCTCATTAATTGGGACTAGCTCTTTAAGGGCAGGTTCTTATTTATAAGGACTAGCTTTAAGGGAAGGTTCTTATTGTTAAAGACTAGTTTTTATGGGACTTAATAAGGAATATGAGCTCTATGATAATAAAGATAATATTGTTAATATCTAATTAAGTTATAAATATAAGATATGGATTATAAAATTTTAAAATAAGCTTAACTATTTTTTTGGTACCCTTCTAACCAATTTTAATCTACACCTTTGTTACTTTATCTCATTCTAGAGTTGTACTTTGTTGTAACTGCTAGTTACTTCATATTAGGATCCACAGACAGACGGACATCCCAAATACAATAACTGAATTTTTCAAAGTGAGCTAAAAAAATTCAAAATAAAATTTGTGAAAATATTTTTATAAAATTTTATATAAAACCGGTTA
>JAQIXJ010003780.1:0-12024 GCA_034700185.1 Phthiracarus laevigatus | reverse complement strand
GAGAGGAGAGAGAGAGAGAGAGAGAGAGAGAGAGAGAGAGAGGAGAGAGAGAGAGAGACAGAAAGAGACAGAGAGTGATCATTCTTTTAGAATAATAAGGATAATGATAATTTTTTTGATCGGTAATCTTAATAAAGTAACAATTAAATAAAATTTTAAAAAACATTAAAAGCCTCTTATTTAATAGCGATCATGTTTTATTACAGCATAGTTAAAACAATGTATTTAAAAAAATTTTTAAAAATATGAAAAACATTTTGATAATTTGTGAAAAGAGAAATAAACTCGAATAGAAGTACAGATGAGCGACAGATTAATCGAAGAAAACAACAAATTACTGAGTAAAAAGTATAGACAATTACGGCCAGTACTAGACAGTGAAGATAATTGTAGTTGAATTGGGGGTTTCTGCAGGCACTTACAATTCTTATATTTAATATTAAATAAAAATTACATTACAATGTTGTTTAAATTTAAAAAACAAAAAACCTAACTCACGCATTAACAATAAAAGTTATATTAGAAGAAATTTGATAAGGTTTTGTTGGCTATAAGCTCTTTTTAATTATAACGAAATGCATTATTGATAACTTAATGTAATTTAATAAACAGTAAAAGCTAAATATTTTATATTGAATTAAAAATACTACATAACAATTCCTGATATAATTTGTAAATGCAAAATATATAATTTGATGCTCAGTATATCAAAAATATAGTTTCAAAAACAGAAATTATATATTAATTACAGATAATATTTCTAAGATTGGTTGTTTTTTATGTGTTATTCAAATTAATGTACAGTTAAACTTATCCAAACATATCAAACCTAACAAACATATTAAACCTCTCAAACATATGAAATCTTACCAAACCTATCCAATCCTACCAAACCAAATTTACCAAACTTACCAAACTTACCAAACTTACCAAACTTACCAAACTTTCCAAACTTACCAAACCTTTCCAAAACTACTAAAGTTTAGAGGCTTTGTAATATGAGTTTTTATGTTCAAACAAAAAAAGTCACGCTCTTATCAACAATTAGAGAATACATCACTCATTATTTTTAGTTTTATTAGGAAACAAGAACGACACATTCATAGAGAGCTCACTTTTGATAGTTTTATCAATGCTTATAAGTTATTTAAAAAATACTTCTATAATCTAAATCTTTCCAAAAAGTGAAATTTAACTAATATAAAATACGTGCAAAATTCAATGGTCGAGCTAGTGCGGACACCGTGACAGACGGACAGACATGGTCAAATCCATAAGCTCGCTCTCTTTTCAAGAAAGTGAGCTAAAAAATGTAATATCGTTTTAACTTTAATTCACAACAATAAAATTGCTATAAACGTTTTATTAAAATTATGCATTGTTGGCGACCTTTATCTGCAGAATACTCTTCATGCATGAAATGCATCGATTCATGGATTGTTCGCATGAGTGTTCGGCATAAGAGTTATGCATCAGGATTTGAAAAACCCGCAACAATTGTTGCGGGTTTTCATATCTACTTTCACAGGTATTTGGACAATTTATTCGTTAAAATGACGATAGGAACGAAAACGAGATACTGAACCGCCGAAATTCGAGACATGGTATCATTATCAGGGATAGGATTTTTATGGCATGCCATAAAATGCCATGATTTTCAATAATCTCAATCTGTTGCCATTAATTGCCATAATTTCAATAATCATACGAAAAGGCCATAAAACGAAAAATTAAGCTTTTAAAAAAGATGTTATCATTGGATTTTCTTAAAAAAGATGCAAATATCATTGGTTTTAATCATGGTGTCCTATAGTGTGGGTCTTGGGAAGGTTACTTTATCACTATTCAAAATTTCAGGGGTGGGGGATCAAACTAATCGGATTTAAAAGACAATTTAACTGCCATCAGCCAAAAAAAACATTGAAAATACATTGAATTGTTCATTTTCATTTTTTAGGTAGGAGGGGTCACCTTTTCGAGAAATCTTTGGAGGGGGTACTTTGGGACTCCTGATTAGAGTGTACTTTGAGTGTTTCATACACTAAAAAGTATTCAGTGTCACGAATTTTGAAAAGTTAAAAAATTATCGGGTATTTAAATTTTACTAGTTTTTCAAATCAGTATATAATTATCTAAATTTAAATTTTTATGTACTAATATTTAATCGAAATGCCATAATTTATTAAATTAATTCCACAATTTGGTAAAAAAGAAGCTATTCCTGATGCCATGCTCTATCCATTATTTAAGAAAAATTAATTTTTTGAACAAATAATTTTAAACGTACATGATATATTTTTACAGTAATAATCACTTGATTTAAGTAAAAAGTTTTATGAGGACCAAAATGAGATAAGCGGAGTATGAGCTATTAATTTTTTATAGTTAGTTCTTTTTATGAGAACATTTTGTTTATTCTATATAAACCAATCAAATATGAATGAAAAACTATAAAACTTATCATAATTTATCATAAGTTCAAACATCACTTTTTCTATTATTATAACTAGTTCTAACAACTTATTGTCTCTTTATGGCATAATTTTAAGTTTATTAAATATGAAAACAAAAAATTCATTGAATTATTTAATAAAAAACTGTTTTGTAGATTATTGTAGTAAAAAATGTAGATTATTTATCATTAATTAAAACCCGTTTATTAAATAAGTAATCACGGATATTATATGCTTATAATAAATCATTGATGGTTTACGAACCTCGATTATAATTTATAATGAGCATAAACTTAAACAAGATCGTTAGGACATAATATCTGACTGTTTATTAGTTTCAGTTAGTAAATGGTCTTTTGCTTATTTCGTTAGCATTCTACCAATGTTTTAAATTATTTTTATTGGAAGTTCTCTCGAATTTGCCACGGAAATCAAGATAAAACAACTTTATTTACGCCAATATATTCACTTAACAACTTATTCTAATTAAAGTGAATTCAATGGTGTACTATGAAAATATTGAAAAAATAATCTAAAATGGTTTTGCTTTGATAACAAAAAAATAGTGCCATTAGTAATCAATAATTATTTTGTTCTGAAACGTTAATAGAGTATACAGAATATATTGCATTGTATACTCGTTTTATTATAAATTAATTTTCGAATAAAATAAAGAAAGTCCATGTAATTCATATCTTATTTTATTATAACAGGAGCAAATAGTAAATCTTGTTGTTAATGATATTACAAACACTAGAAATATCTAAAACAAATTTAATTCGATTATTAAGCATACCCGTAACAAATAATTGAGAAATATTAATTATTAAAAATATAAATACTAAATAATTCTAATAATTTTTGGATAATAACAACCAAAACTAAGGACAAACAAGAACGAGAGACAATTTTTTATTCGCTTATACATACTCAAGTCATTAATATAACAGTTTTTAACTTAAGATTACAAATTGCAAAATTTCTGTATTAATATAAATTATCGGTGAAATCCCTTTATTAACATAAGACATTAAACGTTCGGATTCACAAACTTACTGACGAACATGATCAAATTCATAGGCCCGACTTTGTTTACTCAAAGTGATCTTAAAACTTTATGATAAGAAGTTATTAAAGTGAAACCAATAAAAACTTTATATCAAAAATAGATAAAATAAGTCATAGCTATTACTTTTCTTTAGAATCATAAAAGTTATAAATTTTGTTTTTTCTATCAAAAATAAATCAAATCAAGTTTTTCATATATAACGATAAGTTATACCATTTTAGATTAAAGTAAATTTAGCATTTATACTAACAGGTATCAACAATTTTTGGCACTTGCTTTTGCGTCTCAATCTATTTTAGTTATTCTAATAATAGAAGTAAAAAATTATTCACTTTAATTAAATACCTAATATAGCTTTTCAATTTTCAAGTATTTGTTTGACTTCATTATTGGCATCAATTAAAACAGGTTTGTCTAATTTACAAAATTCACGTTAAATTTAATGAATTAAAAAAATTGCTTTGATTGATTCCATATTAATTACGAATTATTATTAACTGATTCCATATTAATTACTAATTATTGTTAATGTGCTAAATTTTTTAAGAAGAAACTGGCAGCAAATAAGTCAAAAAAGTGTATGCACAAAGCTTTAATCGTATAACATTTAAAAAGAATTTTATTATTATTATCTGTACTATAACAAGAGATGATTTTTTCGGCTATGAAACTGGCAGTGACAGGTAATGACCCACGTTATGAAAATTATTTACCTGTCAAGTTGCTCTTTAATAAAGAGTCTTTATACTGAAAAATACCGAAAAATTCAAATAATTAATTTATAATAGCTTGAAAAATGTTTTTAAATCGTCTTTTTATAATTACAATTTCATTATTTTTTTGAGCTTAAAAAATGCATCCAAAAGATAAAAATCTAGACAAACGATATAAAAATTTATAATGATTTGATAATTACAATTTATTAAAAATTATTAAAAAATTGAAAAGTACAAAAAAATGAAAGTTTTCATTGTAAACTTTAACTTAATACTGAAATTCATTAAAATCCAATAATTCAAAAATAAACTTTCAAATATAACTTCATAAATTTTTAGATTTCTTTGATTGGAAAAAGACGAGCTTAAGGATTTGACAAAGTCTGTCCGTCTGTTTGTGATGATGTCCGCAGTCTGATGTTAATTAAAGGGTTTTACTGAGTTTTTATGTTAATACAGGGATTTGACAATTTGCAAAATTGGCTTAAAAACTAGAATAACATAGTTTGCAATAACCTTGCAAAAGTGAATTCTCTGTGAAAGTGTCGTTCTTGTTTTATATAAAACCTGTAAATTTGTAAATTTTATATCTGTCATGCTAATTTTCGTGATCGCCGATATTATTTTGTTATGTTGATCGGTAACGATCATCTCTAAATAAAAAATAACTATTACGCATTTAAAGTCGTATTATCTATTCAATAGAATTATTAATGTAATTGAATAACAAATGACAGATAAAGTTATGCGTGTTTATAGTATGTAATTAATATCATATTTAATGCGCATAGGATGTCGCTCCTGAAATTGAAAGACAAACTGATGGAAAAAAAGAAATCGAAAGGCGAAGAAATGAAGCAAGCGTTTAGCGGCGTATTGAAGGATAACATACCATCAGATATCATTAACTCGACTAAAGCGGTGAAGAAAGCATTGACGGCCAATAAATTTAAGAACAGGGAACTAAAGCGACCGCCAAAGAGTGGTAAATCGTTGTTTACTTCCAAACAGTTGTCAACCCTCACTAATACTGAGCCTAAAAAGCGAATGAATGAATTACTCGGACAATTATGGAATAAAGTGTTATCGAACGATCAGAAAGAACTATACGACGCAGAAGTCAAAGAACTCGCACATAACTATGATGAGAAATTAGCTGAATTCGAGGCTGTTAGTGATTTGCAAATATAATGGATAATTTAAATTATTTTATTTATTTATTTGATTTTAAATGCAGACACTGTCACCGGAAGAGTATAAACAATATCAGCAATACAAATCTGAAAGAAATAAAAAAGGTAGAGGAAAGAAATCAAGAGACAAACGAAAGAAATCAAAAGGTAATGGAAAGAATTCGTCAAAAGAATCCGGTAGTGAATCGGAAAATCAGTCTGAGAAGGAAGATCAAGAACAACCAGATTCCTCTGGAAGTGGCGCTGAAAGTGTTAGCGAGAACGATGAAGAGACAGAGGGAGATGAAGAGGAGGAATGAAGTGGAAACGATACAATTCAAGCTACAATTAGCACTCCGATTATTAACTTTTATTATTTCATATTTATGACTAAAAAAATCACATACCAGTAAATAATTTTGCATTTAATAGTACGTAAAACTCGTTATGGAAAGTAATATATTTTTATAATGCACGGAAAGTCTATATGAATAAGTAATAATAAAATGATTATCACTGTAATGCACTAAAATTAATCAAATAAATTAATGACGTTGAATAATATCTGAGTAAATGTAGTCTACTTGTTATGTTGCTTGTTGTTTAAAAATGGCATATGCAGTGGAGTGTAATCTTTAGTTCCAAAAAAGCGTAAAGGCATCAGCATTGTAAAAACAAACTCGATTTGGAGTTGTGTTAACATGCATATACTGACTTAAGAACGCTTGTAATCCTTCTTTTTTATAGTTATCGCTTCCTTCATAATGTGCTCTTGAAATTTTATCGGTTGCAATCTGTAGATGTAAAATTTTGTTTTTAGCTTCTAAATTATAATCAGTTATTTTTTAATAAGGTTTGGTCTGTGTGCTATATTTGTTAGAAACATTAAAAGTAAGTTATCGGCGATATTAATAATATCGAGAGAATCTCTTTAAGGATGTTCAATATGCAAAGATGTTTCGCTTTGATCATCGATTTCGTACTCATGATCATACTTTTTTTGATTTCAGGAAAAATAAAATTCGGTTTTTCAATCATGTTTTCCTTGATTCTGGATAAAATTCTATCATGTCGAAAAATAGTTGAAATTTGAATGATGACATATTTTGACCTGAAAATCTTTTTCATCCCATTTTTAGAAAAACATTTTTCTTTACATGTTGACTGTAATGTATAATCTACATCAAATCAATTTTAGTGACTTTTAGCGGTTGGTTTAAAACTAATCCAAACTTTTTTAGTCGTGTTTATGAAAACAAATTTATTTATAAGACAGAAAAAATAACTTTTCTGACAAAGGAATATTTTTCGATTCCGAATTTTTCAAGTCTATCATATATGCGCTCTCTATCTGTTACAATAATACTATCAGGATTACTAATTTATTGTTATAATAATACTATTGTTGATGTTTTCCTGTAAGCAACTAGTAAAATTTTGCACTTTTTTTGTCTCACGACAAATCATTCCAACAACCCATTATTTTTTACTTTTCAAAACACTTGGTTGTTTTTTCAAGAGCAAATATGAGCCTTATCTGCTTCAACAAACATATCGTTACACCCGATAGGATTTTTGTTTCTAATAATTGACGGCCATCTACTCGATAATAGAAATTCGTTTATATGTTTGTTTTTTAAATTCAAATCTGTACAACACAAATTTTTACACTAATATTTGACACAAACGCAAAAGTCAAAAGCAATAAAAAATTTAAAATGTAAGTTAGAGTTTTCTAAAAGCGTATTATTCAACTAGCTTCACTACTTTTTTAGCACATACATTGTGGTACCCTGTAGCTCTATATTTTTTTCCAACACTGCCAGTTGCAGTTTTAAGAAAATTGTTTGATATACAGCCAAATGTTTTATCATAACATCAGTGATGCAAAATACTTTCGAAAAGTTCAAAAGTGTCAAAATTACAAACCCGACTTCAACGTTGATATTCCATTTTGATAAACTGAAGATTATTGAAGAATTGGTTTTCCCAACGGTGCATCAACGTGTTGGGAAAAAGAAGTTCTAATTGTAATTCTACAAGCCATCGACCAATAAGACTACGAGTGGAGTCCTGAACTTCCTGCGCTGCTTGAATAAACTTAGTTATAATTCTAGAATTATTCTATTTGCTATATTTTTGCATTTTCTGTGAAAACTTATATTCCTTATATATGCAAAATTCAGTTCATATGCAAGAAACTACTGATCGTTTTTTTTCAAAATATTAAAACTTTTTTCACATTTGTCTGACTCTTTTTTTTGTAGATCGGTAGGCATTTTCAAGCTTCAGACTTGTGCGACCAGTATTTTCGTGTTTTCTAAATTATGTAAACAGATTTTGAACTATTTCAATAATTTAGATTTTCTTTTTATTTTCTAAACTTGACAATTTTGGGTTATATGTGGAACGCTTGGATAGATGTCATCAATACTTATCAAAATAGACCCATCATGTTAAAGGCTCGTGTTTACCAAAAAACCAATAAAAACCTTAAATCGAAAATTCCAAACCGGACATAACTACAGGTCGACACCAACATTTTCGGACTGCCTTTCAGTCAGGATTTCCAAAATTAACCCACTTAGCCGAATCCATTGAGTAACCTTATCAACACCAATACAAACGAAAATAACACATAAATAAACATAGTAAGTTTGAGCTTATTATTAAGAAATGCTCAAAAACATTATAGCAATTAAAAAATGTAGACCTTATGCGTTTGATAATATCCGCCCGTTTATGTGTACTCAATCTAATGGATTTTAACATTTCTATATGTTTATAAAGGGTTTTTAGAGGATAGTTGAATGAGATAAGACAAATGGATTGTTTAATAAAAGTGACCTCTATATGAATGTGTCGTTAATTATTTTGTTTAAAAGCTGTTATTTTGTTTATTTTTACCTGACATGCTAATAATAACGTTTAGCCTAGTGAATCGATAGCACTTTTGGAAGTTTAGAACCCGACCAGATCATCCATCTTACGCAAAGTAACAATAATTGAATGTATTTAATATTAAAACTTATTTAAACCTTCATTTTAAAATTTACATGTGAAGACCCGAATTATTGGATTTCGAATCTGAACATGTTCAGACCTGCACCCTAATTGGTAAAAACTGGATTTAAATCTTTTAAATTTTTAAGGATAGAGACTGGAACCAGAACCTTTAAGGGCAACATAATTTTGAAATATTGTAATATAGAATTGGAATTTATATTATTCATGACAAAGCTTGACTCGCATCCGCATAATAAACGATTGATTGTTATTGAAATCTTGATAATTAAATTAGTTTGAATTTTAAAATTCTTTTATAAAACTAAAGCTATATAAGCATAACTTATTAGTAACTGAACTGAAAGCTGTTCACATTAAAAGTTATGTTAAATGTTTTTGTGAATAAATTTTAAGTTTAAAAGAAATTATGATTAAAGATAATTTTATTGCACTCGGATCGACCTGTGGCATCACAACACTTTATTATTTGGCAGAATATAACGACAAATATTAGTATCAGATAACCAGTAGAGACGCTTATGATAAACCATTATTCAGATTAATTTATAAATTAGATTAATATTTAAGCCTGTTTTCGGCGGGCGCCAACAGGTTTATTTTTTACAAAAAAAATCTACTTGAAAGAACTCAAACTCTACACATCACTATGACCCAACTCAACCAGATATAACTTTAACATGACCGAACGTTAAGCTGAACCAAATTCAACCTGACCCACATTTAACAAGACCAATCTTCACCTGATCTAACTTAAACCTGACCCAACTTTAATAAGGCCAAATTTTGACCTAAGCAAACTTTAACCTGACCCAAATTTTATTTTAACCAACTTTAACCTGACCAAACTTTAACCTGAATTAACATTAACCTGAACAATCTTTATCTGACCCAAATTTAACCAGACAAAATTTTAACCTGACCCATCTTTAACCTTACCCAACTTATACCTTCTCCAAATTTTACCAAACCCAATTTTAACCTGACCCAACTTCAAACTGATCAAACTTTAACTTGACCTAACTTTAACATGAGCCGACTTTAACCTGACACCATATAAACCTGCACGACTTTAGCCAGACCCAAATTAAATGAGGTCAATTTTAACCTGACCTTACATTTACCAGACATAAATTAAACCAGACGAAACTTCAACCTGACACAACTTCAACCTGATCCAAATATAACCTGACCCAACTTTAACCTTAAACCAACTTAAACCTGACCGAAATAATTCTACCCAACAAACTCTACTTTGAATGATATAGATGTCAACCCTACTCTTCTCAACCCGACCAAACCCGACCCAGCCCGATCCGACCGGACGCAACCCGACAAAACCCAACCCGACCCGACCCAACCGGACGCAACCCGACAAAACCCAACCCGCCTTTTCCTGCCCAGCCCAGCCCCAAACCGACCCGACCCAACCCAAGGTTAGTCACCACCTTGAAACCCCCTTTTTTAGATTAATTTTTGATTTGATTCCATCTATGTAGGTGTCTAGTGGTTTGACTCTCAATAGAGCAGCTTATAACGATAATAAATCAGTTTTAGTCCTCATTTTTTTAAGGAATGGTCCCATCCACTCGATTGACCCCTCATTTTGCTCAGTTCTTCTAGATGGATTGAATTTTATAGGTGTGGATAGGTAATTTGATTTTTTTGCCCCTCCTTTTTTAGGGGGGTCCCGCCACCTCGAACCCTCATGATGTGCACTCCTTTCTTCAAGCTGAATCCAAGGTTATAGGTGTCGAGGGGGTGTAGTCACCAGGAGAGGCGTTTATAAAGGATATCACACACAAACAACTTTGGAATATGTATATATGATGTTTAATAAAACTATTGTCAACTCATATCTTATTATTTTCCAACAATACGAATAAAAAACAATTTTGAATAAGAATATTAAATTATTTTTCGTTATTTTAAAATTAACTCAGCGCTCGAGTTATATTCATTTATTTACTAGAAAATTTAGAATGTAATTAATATTAAAACTTATTTAATAACAAACATTTTATTTTATCAATTTTATATTTTCATGCAAATCTCAACTCAGAAAATGGAAACATATTCAGACCTGAACAATAATTCACAGGACCTTGACCTGTACAGTTTAAACTTTGAAGGACACAAACCTCAACCTTTAAGGATATCCAGTCTTGATGTCCCAAAAGTACTAAAGCGCTCTTTGTTCATCTAAGCTTATATGTTTAGCCATCGAATAATTAAATATTAGCGATTATACTCTGGCATACTTACAAATTCTAAAACATGCGATATTAGGTATCGGTAAATAAAATATCAATACATTTTTACATTTTAGTCTAATATTAGTGGTTGGGATTGTTCTTCAAAACTAATAAATTCATTAATCTTCTCTTTAGAATTATTTTCAAATAAAAATTGGGTAATTCTATATTTTTAAGTGAAAAAATTGAACCAGAATTGAGAATTTAAGTCAAAAATCATTTGTTAAATACCAGAAAAATTGCTTATGTTAAATTATTGAGTTAACTCGAGTTATATTTTTCTTAACTGGTTAAAGATAAAGATAAGACAATATGATTTTGACCTTAGTTAGCAGGTTAAAGTTAAGGTTAAATATTTTTCAGGGGTAAAGGTTAAGAGTTAAGCAAAATTCTTAAATTTTGTCGTTTGTGCATCACTAGATAATAGTTATAGCCAATTGTGAAATGGTTTGCTTTATAATAATTTATAAGTACATGTTAATAACATATTTAAATGACAAAAGTTTCGGTAATGACTTGAATAAGTTACGGTAAAAAACACTGCCTAGCTTTGAGCTAAGCGGCAGTGTATATCAATGATTATGATCTCTTAGGCATCAATGAATACTATACACAATACAGATCTTATATTGAAATTATAAGTGGTAATTCAAGTAAAATCGTCGGAATATCTTGCGGTTCATCCCATTGTCTTGTTTTATCCTCAAACGGTGAACTGTAAGGATGGGGTCAAAATAATTTCGGCCAATTAGGTTTTGAGAACAGGTTCTGCAGAATTAGGTTCAAACTAAGTCAGTTCTTATTGAAACCAAAAACAGATCAATAAAATAGATCTGTTGCTGTCGTAATCATAGCTTATTATTAACCAAAGATTACACTATTTATTCGTTTGGTCGCAACAATTTCTGTCAGTTAGGAATTGGTAATACACAAGAGTAAAAACTTTATGATTAAAATCGAGACATCATTTAAATTTGTGGATATCTACACAACGTGGTGCGATAATATTAGCGCTAGTTTATCACAGACGTGAAAACACTACATTTGGGGCGAATGTGATCCAAAAGTTCCACAAATAATACCTAAAGAAACAAGTTTGACGTCATTTAATGAAATATTTTCTAATTATTTAAGATATAGAACACAACAGGCCTAATCATATCAGTCTACAATGATCTAAGTCTAGATTCATTGTAAAGTATAAATAGCATTGCAATCCAAACACTTCCGCTTTTATGTCGGCTTTAGTTCGTATAGTTCAGAGGTTCTCAAACTAGGGGTCGCGACCCAAAACAGGGTCCTTGAATTTTAATCATGGGTCGCAGCCTTTTTTGA
>JAQIXJ010003779.1:0-12024 GCA_034700185.1 Phthiracarus laevigatus | reverse complement strand
TAATTTATTTTCAAGGATTGCAACAAGTATTGAGAGGAATGAGGAAACAATTGAGAAATGTTTAATATGTTGGGACAGTATTGAAGATAAAGGCGTAACCGATACGTGTTTGCACCAGTTTTGCTTTGACTGTTTAAAGCAATGGTCAACCGATCACAACTGTTGCCCGAAGTGTCGACAGATTTTTAGCGAAATTCGATTCAACTATCGGTCGGAAACTGATTTTGACACTCGTTTGATTGAATATACTAATCCTAATTTAGATATGAATGATGGTAACGGAAACATGACATTTCCTTACGGCGTAATTCACTATTTGCAGAGTACGGGTGAGAATGAACCGGATATTTATGGGAATTTCGAACTTTATTCCATTATAGAGAATGAATATTTCAGTTATTATGGCGAACACACCGAACAGGTTATCGATGACAGTGGATCAGACTCTACTGTTGAAATGAGTAGCGATGACGAAGATATAGTAACGGATACAAACAGAGAACTACATGTGAATAGAAACTGCGGTAATAATGATAGCAATCGTGAAGTTGAGATCAATAATCAAGCCGATGATGATTCCGAGTTCGATGAGTTTTCTGATGTTGATCTCGATTACGAATCGGATTCTTCAGTGAAAATTGAAAATTAATATATAGAAACTTATATTTTTTTTGCAAATAAAATAAATTTTTACTATACTTTTTGTTATTAGAATTTTGTTTTAAACGTTATTTATTTTAATTACGAAAAACCAAAATTTTATAATTTTCTTAATTAACCAAAAAACAACACATGATAACCAATACAAATAAATTAAGCACACGATAGTATGTAACAGTAGTATAAATTAGGATATTGTAGGAAAAAACAATAGCAGCCAATAACTGTCAATTTAATAAATGGAAAACTTTGGCACTTTATGCTGGCTTTCTAATCGGCGGATGATTAATAACTAATGGCCGGTTAATTCCGGTAATGCCATCCGATTTATTTGGCAGCACTGGTGGTAGCATTGGTGGAACCATTTTGTCTTTAGATGGCGGATTAGGTTGTTCGTCATCAACTTCTTTCATTTGCTTAGGATATACATTGTACGGGTATTGACCTTCAACATTGCCGGCCGGATCGTAGTTGCATATGATATAAGTTTCGTAGACTTCTCCCCGTTTTTTGGGCGCATCGCTGATAGCTTTAGCACATCCAACTCTCTTTGAACTGCGCCAAACCAGTTGACTAAATCCGCCCGATTTGTCAGTAAATCCCGGTCTGTTAAAGTCGTAGTATTTGTTGCCCTCGTACCACATTGTTACCGCATCGGTGCAGTTACGATAACCTCTCGAGTCTTTTATAAATTGATTATCGTATTAGTAGCGTATTTCGTGTTTGTTTTTGATTGTCGCCTTACTTACAGTAATACCAAAATAGGTTTTCACCGTAACCTTTATAACGCGGCGGATTGTCCGAAATTTTTGCCACATTCCTCGCCCTTATCTTTGAATAATCGACTAACTATTATTGTGAAACCCGCAAAACAGTAATTAATCGACAAAATATAAGTATTTTAATAATTATTATATTAATGATAGTTTGATACTTCTAACGATAGTGTCAAAGCTCTTGATCCGTGTATTCTGCGATAATAATTATGCGCTTCCACGCATTCATCAAGGAATTTGCTGTCCGTTGATTCAACCATTCCACAGATACTTACTATTCATAGGAAAATAAATAAGTATTTCATAAAGCTATTATGTGTAGCTTAGAAAAGGCGATTGAAAGCTCAAGATTCGAGCGAACGTTAATGAAATTTAAACTATGCTGAAAAGAAAAGAACAAAAGTTTTTGACCAACAGCTCCATGAAATAAACAATGGAAAACAACACATTTAGTCTGCATATGTGCACATTAACTGAGTTGATTTTTCATATTATGCGGATAATCAAACAAAAACGAATACTTACATTTAATAAAAGTGCAAATCACGATTAAAATATTAATAAAATAGTACATGTTGGCGATCAAATAAAATACTAAAACTTTAAAACGTGAAAGAGAACTATACTACAATATAAACCTTTCGTGACTAACACCTAGCCGTATCAAAACACTGGTGGAATGATCCTAATGAACTTTGCAGCACTTTATATACGCAACGTCTTCTGTGCCTAACAGTTAATCTAATCTAGCGTTAAATCAACGAAACTGAAAAGTGACCGAAAACGTGTAATAACTCACAGCGAGCTTGTCGTTCAAGTAAAAGACAACATTTTTTCGTGGTCTTCCCTTAAGAGTCGACAACCCGAGCAAAAAAAGTTGTGTCGAGATAAAAGTGTACTGAACTTTCCCTCTTTCATCTAATTGTACGTAAAATAGTATTTTTTAAGAAAACAAATATCAGTTTTAAATCATTGTTTTTATGTATAAACCCTTTCTTACAAAAAGATTTTTTAATTAGATATTTAAAAAATAATTATTTTTACAAAAACATTTGAACTTAATGAATAAAGTAGAACTTATAAACTCAAACATTTACTCCTAATTAAATGGATTAAAAAATAATGACTTAATATCGTATACTTAGTTGGCTAGTATTTGCTAAAAAATTGTAGTTATACTTTACTTTAAAGGTACGTATTGCTGTTAAAATTTATATATATATATCCATGTTCTAATCGCTAATTCTATGGTAAGACATTCACTTGCGCTTACGGCACACAAACTCAAAAATAAAACCTAAGAATATTTTTATTATATATTTTATAATATTTTCACAACAATACGTAACAATACAAGTGCATTTAAAATTAATATTCTCTTCTTTACTACTTAAATTGGAATTCAAATATGCAACCCATTTTATCAACAAAACGCGTTCACATGTAAATAGACAAATTATAAATGTTCTCAACAAAAAAAATCAACCCTAGTTTTCAACTTCTTTAAGACTATCCATTATTCGGATCATCGGTATTATAAAAGACTTTGGCTTTCGAATTCCGGTCATATTGAATTCGGGAGTTTGATCCACCAATTTATCGCAACGATCGGACGCATCCATGTATTCGGAGCATAACAGCTGCAAAACACCCGAAAATGTTTCGATGGCGTATCGCTCCACCCAATCGATTGTATGTTTGGTACAACTTTTTGATTCTTCGGCTTCCGATTTCACGCATTCTCGCAGCACGTTGAAGTGACTGCGTGGAAAAAAAATTCATTATTAAAAATTTCATTATTTTTGTTGATAAAAAATATATATTGTTAACAATGTTAATATAGCTTTTTTAAAAAAATATATCAAAATAAAATCTAGACTTAAGCTCATTAGTAAGTCGTTTGGGTAAATCTGTTTTTTATTAAAACTCGAAGTACTGACAACTAAATATAAAAAATGGATAATTCGATTTCAAAGAAAACAAGCGTTGAAAGTACTGGTGAGACGAAAATCGAGAAAAATTGCGTAATTTGTTTGAACAGTATTGCCGACAAAGGCTTAACCGATACGTGTTTGCACGAGTTTTGCTTCAACTGTTTAGAGCAATGGTCAAACAACCATAACTATTGCCCGCTGTGTCGCCAGTTATTTACATCCATTAGATTCAACTATCGGTCTGACGCGGAATTCGACACTTATTCGATCGAAAATAACAGCTGGAATGTCATTAGTGACGCGGACACTATATTTGGCGATTTACCCGATTTTTTGCACGAAAGATTGGTTTACTATTTTGGGGGTTACAGTAACTATGAGGAAATCATGGTTAATGATAGCTGGAGCGACACATCAGACGATGAGACGACAGCTAATTATACTGACGACGAATTGAACGAATTGATAGCTATTTCTGAACAGGACGTGAATCGGATCTATTATGATACGGATAGTGAAGTGGAAACGCATCAACCAAATCATTGTTTAACCAATAATCATGGGTATGTTGTAGAGAGTCATTCAAATGGTGTTGATTTGTTAGACACTGTGTCGACTGTAGAAAGTAAGAAATAGTGATTATTTAAATCGTATGAATTATTATCGGAATTAAACAATAAAACGTAGATCATGCAAATAAAATATTGTGTTAGGCTTTTTGGAAATAATAATAAAAATTTTTAGTCGCCGTAATTTACGAGTTAGTTTTGACTCTTATTTTAGATAGCAGTTGAAATATGAGTTGTAAAGCAAATACCGTTTTTAAACCAGTTTTCCTATTCGTGATTTATTAAGAAAGTCGTGATAAAAATAATTTATAATGTTTTTTTACTGTAAATTTTTTTATCAACAAACTCTTTTTTTATATAATGACCTCCAAAAAGTCTTTCGCAAATGCCCTTTAAATCTATTTTCGCAATTTTTTATATAATAGTTACGGTACTTTTTTCAGTTAATTATATATGTTAAAAATATGGACACAAAGGAAGGCATTAATAACAATTCTTAAAGAACTTTGTTGTCAAAATATGTTTTCAATTTCGTTAATTATTATCCTATTCATAAATGAAGAAATAACCACGATTCTAAGATAATAAATTCTTTAAAAATTTAAATTCATAAATCCATCCTTGCATCACGTACTCCTATAGCACTTAAATGAGGCTTGTTTTTATTGTGAATTTTTTATGTGTTGCATATTACGCAATTTGCAATTTTATTTAAGCTTTCACTTTTAAAATATGTAAAATTAAAACTATTTTTATCATTGTTGTCTCAGACGATAAGTGTTATTTTAATGATAAATTTTAGTAACTATTTGCTGTGCTTTATTTTATCCAATAATTTAAGTGTAATAAATAATTCATAACTTTAAACGTTTGAGCATTTAAAGAATTATGTAAGCATATATAAAGAATTAAAACACTGGTAATGTCTAGAAACGTTGGTAATGCAAATGTAATGTACATATAATTAATGGTTAAGAAGTTGAAGAGAATTACGTATTTTTAAAAATATATATGAGTTTAATAAAAATTTCCCCATAATATAAAGTTACAAAAATAATAAAAATTATAATGATCTTAAAAATTAGCTTCACTATCTTAGATTTGTGTGAAACTTGTTTTTAAAATTGCTATCTTAATAAAAATATCATTTAAAAAGGACACATTCATATAACTAGATATTAGTTATTAGGCTTATATTTAACTCCACCATAGAGTTTGTTTAATTATGGATTTATGATAACGGACATATGCAAAACAGAACATTAGCATATAAGTTCACCATTATTTAAGGAAAGTTAGGTAAAATCATGTTTCACTTTTTTCTGACAAAGTGAGCTAAAAATCATTTTGGCATTATATGAGAAAATTAGTTATGCAAGAGAGTTAAAAAATCCTTTAATTTCTTTAAGCACAGAAAATATTATCGTCTTAGTAATTGCTTTTATAAATTATAAATATATATTTTAATTTTAGTTTTTATCAAAGTTATGTCAATGCTGCTTTAAAAACACTAAAAAGAAAAAATTTTCACATATGAGAAAATATTTTCAAGGTCAATTAGACCTCGTAGTCAACCATTTATATTAATTTTAACTTGGCTCACAATTTAAAAATACCTTGTTTAAATTCCATATTTGGAAAATTAGTTTTAAAATAGTAAAATTATTTTGAAATCATAAAAAAAGCGTTAACATACCAACAACCAGTTGGAATCCTTTTTCCCGGATTGGGAACATTAGTAACAGCCATCAACATATCATTAAACTTAAAATAGCAATTCCGCAGTGCAGGCCTGATCGCGTTTCCGCACTTCGCTGCCGTTAGTAACTCTTTGGCTTTATTCGATAGCCGACCAGATTTGCATAGTACTTGAAATTCATTATACAGCGGATAGAACATGACTTTCGCCACTTTTTTGCCGAACTCGTCGAAACATTGTTTAATGAAAGCGACGATCGAATCGATGGAACGCGTTGCTTCGTTGCACGCTTGTCTCATCTCCCCAGCGGTGGTCGGAAAGCGGCGTCCGATTAATTTTTCGATCAACACGTCCATTCGTCTCTCGTTTTTTTCGTTGCACGTGACATTTTTGTGTGGCTTATTCCACAGGTCATTATCGAAATTGTTTCGGCCGAACCGTTGCCCTTTTACTTGGTTTGCTAGAATTATTTTTGTTTGTGGGAAAAATGATATTCAGTTAATAATCAAAAAGATGATGATTATTATTTTTAAAATATATTTTTAGACATACATAAAATTAGAGCGAACAAAAATACGAGAACAAGCCGTAAAACTAAACCCATTATTTGTAAAGCTCGGTAATTTTTTAATTGAATACTCTTCGAATATGGGATTATTTTGGTAAGAAAGACGAAAGTATTTATACCTGCAATAAATTTTTGCTCCTTAACAAAAAAAGTTTTATTACGTGAAGGTTGTGATTCTAGCTGGCATATGATAAGCTGTAGAGTGTACGTGAGAGTAATATGTGAATTTAATTATTTTTGATAGCTATAGAAAATAATTCTTTCTTTTTTTTTGATGGAAAATGACATAAAAATATTCACATTATTATGATTAATTTATCTCCAAAATTTGTTTTACTAATATGTAAAAAAAGATTTTGTTTAAAACTGCTTATAAAACGCTTTCATATTTAGTAAACAAACATAAATTAAGAGTTAGGTTTGAAATGACAAAATGCTAGGTAGACATGTTTATACCGTACATGTTTTTCGAAGGTTTTATATACACACGTTGAATTACACTGTGAATTTTAAATAAACATATAAATTTCACAAATCGATGCTATTATTAAGTTTAACTAAACATGAGAATTTTAGAAATAATAGAGGGTAGAGCTCTGGCGTTTGTCAGGCTTTAATATTAAGAGCATGGCGGATTTATATAAAAATAGCGACTAGTTTATGCTAAAATGTAAGATAAGTATAAATCTGAACTGGTATTAATGAAAATTCAGTCTTGAATAGACCATGTAAAGCTTGAATTTAATTCATATTTTATCAAGATCTACTTATAGCACTATACCGGTGTGTAGAACTCGTCGTTACCGGTACGATAAAAAAATTAAATTTGCGTTTTCATGAATTATTCAATTTTCTGATATTTTTCGTGAATTGTAGTTATCAAATTTTTGTGATTTTTTTGATACATTCTTCTGATTTTGGTCTCATTTTTTAAATTTAAATTACAAACGAATAATGAAATTGTAATAACAAAAAGAGTATTGTAAAAAACATGATTTTTATAAGCGATTTTAAACTATAAATTAGATGATTCTGGTAATAATCGGTATTAATAGCAACTTTACCTTATAAAATTTTGAATTCGGCTGTCACTACAGGTACTTACTGTATAACCGGTAACAACGAGCGCTTAATATGTGTTTGTCTAAGGAATTTTTATAAAAGTCAGCTTTTGGATTTGGGATTAGTGTGTGTAACTCTGTAGACTTTCTATCTATGTTTCTGTAGACTTTTTTTTGATTTTTTAAAACTATTTTTTTCTATTTTTTTATTTTCTTTAATTTTCAATATGTAAAGAAACAATATAATAGTTTTATTAGCCTATATTATATGCAATTATTTTTAATTCTTTAAATTAATGCACATATCTATTCTCTTAAAAAATATTTGAATCAAAACGAGCGCTTTATAAAGTTAGTTCTAGTTTTTTGTTAAAATAATCCATAATTCATGGCTAAATTACGTTTTATTGAATAAAATTGGATCAAATCGGAGATAAAAAGGTTCATCAGACGCAATAAATGATGACTTTATGGGTTCATCTTACGATTGATTGCGGTTATAATTACTTACACGTGTGGATTTGGGGGAAGGTTTTTAACCGAAATCATTCAACTGAATAAACGAGCATATGTTTTATTAAAAAATCTATTAAATAATAATATTAAACAGGGTGATACAGAGTGGGCTGGATGGAGGTAAACCACCACAAGAATTCTCAAAAAGTAGACCCCCTTCCCAAAAAATGAAAAATGACAACTCTATTGGGGAATTTTTTTATGTTTTTTTATTCGATGGCAGAAAACTTGTCGATTAAATCAGAGTAAGTTGAATTTAAATCGCTTAAATCGCTCAAATTAGTTCACCATCCCCACCCTAAAATTTTGAAAAGTCGGAAAGAAACCTCCCCTCAGACACTCTGGGACAATCTGATATTAAATAATAAAAGTAATAAATTATTTTCATACTTTTACTTTTTTAGAGAAGAATTTCTTATAAAAAAATTTACCTTGAATTAATTTTACTTGTTGCACAACGTTGGCAAAAAGGTTTTCGTTCAATAAAGAACTAAAAACTATTTGCAGGTCTGGCTGAGTATCCTAAAAATGTATTTATAAACCAATATAAAAATGTTTACGTGAGAAATAAATAATAGAGCAAACATTATTAAAATTTGTGAAGTGTTTCATTACAGGAGTAAAATCTAGTTAACCATCAAATTTGTATGGATAATTGGATCGACGCATATTAAGGTTTATTGAGTGCAGAAGAGAAATTGCGAATACCTATGGCGTGTTGCTATGCTTGTTTGAATATTGCTAGCAATCATTTATTACATAATTTATTTTAAAATTATAATACAAATATGTAAATTTAGTTAGAATTATTGTATTTAATTAAAATTTAGTTTGAATTTCAAATTCAAAAAGTGTATGGGTCTGTCGATATTTATGTATTTTATGAATTTGTATTTATAGGAAACGAAATTATGAATAAGTAATTGTTTTGATTAAATAATATTTTGTAATAGAGATTTATGTTTTATATAAGAGTTGCTATGCTTATAAAATTGAGTCTATATCGAGCTGTAGCTAAAAGTTGTGTTGTTAAACTTTCAAATTTTAATTTTGCTTTTCTTTTACTTTTGCTTGAGTTTATTTATTTTCGATTGTATTTTAATTTATCTTTGAGTTTAATTTTTAATTTAACTTGTATTTCACTTTTATTTTTTATTTTAATTTTTCTATAATTCTAAGGACACAGAAAATCAAATTAATTATGTTTAGCAAAATATTTTTACTCTTATAATCTACTCATTTTAACACAAACAGACACATTAAATTTCATATCAACTTATTTTTTGATAATACATACTTCTAAAAAATATATATTTTTAAGAAGTGTCGTTAATTTTTCTAACTTTAAACTTTGTTTTGAGGTTTATCTTAATTTTGCTTGTCTTCAACTTTTCCTTTTTATTTTATTTTAATTTCTCTTGTATGCTACTTTTACTTTTCAATTTTTACTTTTACTTAATGAAAGCGATACTACCTAAGTACACAAGTTAGTAGTATATCTATTGTGTTGTGTGTTTGACTTTAAATGTTAGTCAAAAAGTAAATAAATTGCTAATAACTAAAAAAGTGTGTTGTCTATAATAATTTAATAAACGTTTTAATTAGTGTGTTTAAAGTTTAATACATGAATTTATGAATTATATGTTAAACAATAATATTTATTTTATTTTTATAATTATTTTTTATTATTTATCAAAATTTTAGTGAAGAAAAATCATTACAAAAATTGTTTGGCGGTTTAAACCTTTACTGTTATTGTTATTACGTTAAAATTAAAACATGTTCGGAGGAAAAACTGTGAGACATTCATAAATACATTTCATACTTAACAACAATATTTTAATTCAGTACTATTTAATAGATAATCATGTTTGTAATTTAATAGAAAATAGTTCAAATTTTTTTCGAATTTGTCTAATTTTAAAAACATTTCTCGAATCATCAATCATCGGTGACAAACAAAAACGAAACCAAACTCAGCACGTATTTCGTGATAACATTCGAACCAGATTTCAGGCTAACTTTCGCTCCATCCTTCGGATGTATTTTCTTGCACGTGTCCGACTTAACCGGAAACACGTCCAACGGGCACATCAGATCCGTAAATCTACCGATCGTGTTGCCCAGAAAACTTTTAAACTCTTTTCGCCCGCTTTCGCCACATTTATCTTTCAACGCTTTCATTGTGCACGAGTCCCACGTGTTGTATCCGCAGCACAGCGACAGGTGTATGGCGTCCACGTTTGTATTGTTGTTCTCGATTTTATCGACAACCGCTAAAAAGTTGTTATTGCAGCTCGATTTGTAGTCGTTTGTGGAAAATACTTTTTTGTGGAAACACGGCGAATGCGTCAAAAAAGCTGTTCAAATTAATTTTTAAAAGATATGTTAATCCAGTTTCTAAAATTTATTACAAAAATCGGGGATAACTTGAAATATTTAGTTAAATATTATTACAATATATTATCGTTATTATAGATACTGCGGTTAATGCAAATTTATGAACATTTAGATAATAGCAAGTTTAAAAAATTTTCTAATAACGAATACGTAAATATTATCTTATAACCCATATTATATATTTTCTTAGCAATATAAATAGAGAATAATTTTTAACCTACCGTTGAAAATTACATCGTAATATAAGCATAATGCACTTAATAGTAATCGACAGACTTGAGGACGTCCCAGAGTGTGTCGGGCTGGGGTGGGATTACTTTCTCATTTTTCAAAATTTCGAGGGGGATGGCAAACTACTCAAACTTAAACTACAATTTTTCTGCCATCTGACAAAAAACATTAAAAATACATTGAATTATTTATTTAAATTTTTTAATTTGGGGGTGCTCAATTTTTTGAGAATTCTTGGGATGGGGTAACCTAGCTCTTCCTCTGGGACACCCTGGTAGACTTTATACAACAGCTAAATTTCTTTTGATGCAAAACACAATGAATAATACTCACACGATCGCTGGTTTTCATCATTACAGAATTTATTCACGCGAAACGTAAGCGTGTCCATGAATAAGTCGCCAATTTCTCTATGTATAGGTGAACCACACTTTTTAAGGTAACCTTTAATGCATTTTAATGTCTCATCTTTAATAGTTCTGTGAATAAAATTGAAATATACTACAATTTACTTAAGATTACTTGGTATAACAAATAAATTATCCCCGATTTTCGCTTACTTGCAAAGACGATCGATTCCCGAAGAATTAGTGATAATCGAAATTGGATCTTTGCTTTTTCCTAAGTCGGTCATTTCATTAAAACATTTTTCCACCTGTTTTAAGTGGCACAGTTCAAACTTTGAGCCTCTATTACTGCTACGGCCCTTACGTCGTTTCGGTGCTGCTTCCAAACCAATTACAACCAATAATATTACAGAATATATCAATACTAGGAAACAAAGCGAGTCACGAGATTATTAATTAATTGATTGTATTTGAAGAAATTTTTTTAAATTTGAATATAAATTTTTTGTAGATTGTAAAGCGAATGTAAAAATTTTTTAACTTCAGCGCAAAAGATGTACAATGTGTTACATAACTTACTTACATATGACTATTAATTCATAATATTAAATAACTTGCCTGATTGTCGACAAAAATGCATTCTACACTGGAAAACGCCGACAAATATTGTGCACTTAAACGTTTAAATCACTCAAAACGTAATTCAACTAAATTTATTCAAACCCAATTTATAAAAAACTTTTTCCCTTTTATCTCTACCTTAATTTACATAACTTTTCCTTATTCTATGAATATAAGGTCAAACTTTCGCTTGGGTTGATTATCGGGAGCAATATATTCCTAGCGACAGATAAACGCGAATCGCTTTCTTGTTTATAATGACTGCTATTTTTTCGGTTAAGTAGTAAGTATACGTCTCATTAAAATAGCATGAAACATAAATAGAAATACCAAAAAACAAATCAAATTAATAATAATAATTACTTTAATAACTTTTTACAAGAAATACGCAATAACATAATTTAAGAGTGAAGATACTTGAATATGTGGGGAAATTCGACGTGAATGATAATGAAATCTCATCAAACCTATATCAAAGTGGGATTTTTTGAAATTACGATTATGTAATACTTAATTATTTTGAGCAAAAATAAAATAAGTTAACTCGCGAGTTAAAAAAGCTGAAGTTATCCTTTTAAAATTAAAGCTAAAAAAATTAATTGGAGATAAGGTTAAAATTTATTAGGAGTCAATATTTTTCTT